>OX419342.1:28292375-28359875 GCA_948470475.1 Galaxea fascicularis | reverse complement strand
TCTATTGGTGTGACTCACACTATAATATTATATATAGTGGTCTATACACATGTGTTATGTCCTTGGGGCTATCAACATTTGTTATACTATTATACTGTTTTTCTGCATTTCTTTGTTCCTGCTTTTTTCATCAAGCATCCTTTTGTGGATTTATTGGCCTGTTGGTATTACCGTGTGTCCTGATAGGGAACTAAATTCATGTTAAATTATTTCTTTGATCACTTTTTTAAATTCAACTTGACTGTAATTTTTTGGAAACTTGTGTTCCACATAATGTCCATCAAGTGCGTACACGTATTTCTAAACCGGAATGAGAACAAACAATGCTTTGTAAGTTAAAAATCATACCAGTTCCTAACTTGCATTCATTAGGTACTATCAATTTGATAAGGAGGTGGTACGAGAACTGATTGGTAAAAAACTGACTGGAAGATTGAGGAAAGACCTGGATGATGTCAGTGAGAAGACGAATGTACCGCTCAAGAGTTGTCGCCGACAGGTTTGTTGTTAAATGAAATACGATCCTCACAGTTGCAAATGTAATTTATACAATTGCGTAAAGAAGCCTGGAAAAACTTCAGGACTTGAATGGGGTTTGAACCTGTGACCGCTTGATACCAGTGCAATGCTTTAACCAACAGTTTACTGAGGTATGAAGCCACTGATGTTAGGAGCAGGTCAATTGTGGGTTCATTTGTTCCTGTGAAAGAGATGAATGTGAATGATAATTATATATGAAATAAATCATATATGAACTGTGGCAATGAAATCAAAATGAAGTTGTTGTTGTCTTTTGTTGTAACCTCTTCATAGTGTATTTCATTCTTGCTTTGGTGAAGTTGAAATGGTGTAAACTTAAAAAATTCAATTTAAGAGTAATATTGTAATGACATTAAAAAACGTTTTTCTGCAATTAGTTTGACAATGTGAAGAATGTTCTAAGGGCAATTGAGGAGACAGAAGGAGGTGGCCTTACTGACACTATAAAGAAGTTATTTCTGCTGTCAGATACTTTAGCAAGGTAGTGCACGTCTCAAATTCACTGTATTGTTCCTAATACTTTTGTTGTGGATAGAAACAAACTTTTAAGTTTTTCTAGATAAAAATTTGTCTATAAAATTGTACAAGCTTTTACATGTAGCTGTCCAAACTGCAGTTACGATAAAACATAGGGAACAAAAAAGCTTGCATCATGATTCATTCTGATACTTTTATTTCTTCAGTTTTGCTATTTTCCGTTTTCTTTTGACAGGCAGTATGCATGTATTTGTTTCATGGCTATTAATAAAATTGAAACAGGAAAGAAAAGGTTGGTAAAAGTAGATGTACTGGGAATGAAAGTATTGAATGAAATCTCACATTAATTTTGTCGGTAAAAATGTATACATGCATAACAAATTTGAGCTTGAATAACCTGTTTTAGGATGACTGAACCCATTTATTTTTTAAATGAAAGGCTCTTGTATTTGACATTTGATGACCTTGCCTTCTGTGCTGAGCAGATGCTGGATCACTGGACTGTTGGATCAGTTGAAGGTTCAACTGGTAAGTTTATTACATAGTTTGTTTTGCAAATGTTTACTGTGCAAATCCATAAACCATGATCACTTTGATTTGATTTTAACAACCAGAAGTGACATGAAACCACAAACTAATTACTGTGCCATAACTGTTTGTGGTTTAGTATCCTCGTGCACGTTTTACTTTTTTTATTTGAAATACATGTACAATTTAACATTCCGTAAATACTGTATTGCTCTTGTTCATGGTTTTTGGATTTCACAGTAAATGATTGGGAATAAGCTTAAATTTTCTGTAAAGGGGAGTGTACATTTGCTGCTGACAGAATTGTAACACTCTCCTAATCCCACTGCCAAGAAATATCTACCAAATTAGGGGTTCTGGTAATTTTATGATTACAGATTCTTTTATTGATAGCAATTGTTCAGCATGCATTTATAAGGGGCAGTAATTTGGGCTCTCCACACAAGGTCCTCTATGATATTGACCTTTTCTTCGGTAGTTGTGCCTAATTAATTTGAATTTCTTTGCTTTTGTAGCTGCTGATGTGGGAGATACTGGCGCAGAATTTGATAGAGTATTTCTTCAAGAGTTGAGGGATCTGAAAGTATTTGTTAATGACAGAGAAATAGTAGAGGAGCACAAAAGGTAACCAAATGTCACTAACAGTAGCATCGTATGGATCATTCTTGAAAGCCAACGTTGTGTGTTTAATTTTCCAGTTTAGTTTGCAATGACATAACCAGACGATTCACGAAGAAGCTTGCAAAGTCTGTGGAAGGAAATTTTAAGGTACTTGGTGGCTGAATTGACTGTTTCATTGTCTTATTGTCACCTTTGGAATCACATGTTTCATCGTAAAAAATACCACATGAATGAAGTAAATCGAGGTGTCTCTTTGTTAAGTTGTGCTTTTTTTTCGCTAGAATCTCTGTCGATGTCTACTTAACATTGCTGCTGGTTTGATACACAGTAAGGAGGTTAAAGATGTCTTAAGTGACTTTGTGGAAAAGGTAACAAATACAAGGCTACGAAACGGTAGTCGTAATCGTTAAGTGCTGCATCTCAGCTCTCCTCCCTCACATGGCGTAGACCTTTTCTCGCTGCAGGGGGGCGAGGGAGGGGGGAGGGGGAACTCCGTGGAATTCGATTTAGGGGTGTGCCACCCGGTTCTCCAAATGCTAACCCTATTACAAACCAAAACATTCCACTTTCCACACCCGTTTTCAGACCTGATGTTGCAGTTACAAATTTTCCTACTCGCTTTGTTGTGGCGTAATCAAGCTTCGCTTCAGAGTCGAAGCAAGGAATTAATAAAATTCAACTCGAATGATATATTTTGGTTCCTTCTCTTTCTCTTTTGTTAATTTGAAGTTGAAAAAACAAATACATTTATACGCTGTGGTGGTTCCCCTGAAAACCATACCCAACCATAATGGTCAAAATCCATTTTCAGACCAAAACGGCTCGAAAACCATGCCCTTTGGGAGCGGCACATACCTACATAGCTTGTATTGGGGAGTATCTCCCCACTCATACCCTTTCCATGGATTAAGTAGGGGCTACGTTCAATCATGTGTAATTACTTTCAGTCGGTGATTTCTTTCGGGATAGGAGATTGAACAAACACGACAGCGCGCGAAAACCACCTCCTTTCTCTATGGACTCGTTTGCGTGATAAACCAATCAAGTCTGTATCCATGGACAAACGATCTATTACTCGTTGTCCAGAACTACATGGTTTTCGACTTATACCTTTTTCTTCTGTCTCCACAGTTTATCGAGCCATGCAAACAGCTTGAATGGGACTCTAAAGAAACGGAAATTTTTCTCGAGTCCTTAGTAGAGACTTGCAGCAAACTGGACTCCTTGTACAAGTATGTTCATTTCTTTGTGACATAAGTACGAAAGTTAAAATGTTCCGACCATAACCTTGGTTGTTTTTTTTTTCTACAGGAGCAGCTTAGAGCGCCTGATTCCTGTGTATTGCCGTTTTGTGTCCGTATCACAAAAGTGTATTGTGAGGATGTACCACGAGTGAGGACCTGACAGCTTGGTACCTGTTCGTGATAAACTTAAAAATACATCCGACGCGTCACCTGTCAAGCACTAGAGCCCGAGTGCCATGCGCGACCTACCACTGAGACATTTGAACATCAACCCCTCTATTTGCAAGAACCAATCGCGATCTTTTACTAAGCCATCATACGGGTGTGGCGATGTTATGGTAGTGAGCGCCACACAGGTGCGAGCAAAGTGCGAGACTAATATGAAGTAGTTCCCCGAGACTGATATACATTGAACCTAGCCCGAGTATCAGGCCCTATCGGGGAAGCAGGGACGAGGGGAAGGAAGAGGAGAAGGGCCTGACACAAAGCCATTGATTCGCTTGTGTCCAACATCCAGATTCTGGATGTTACGTTAATTGGTCAAAAGACAATAAGAAACGTCACGTGAGTCAACCGGAAGTCAAGCTTCCAGCGCAGGGGTTATTACAGACGCCATATTGAAGTTTACTCTCATGACACATGACAGTTACCTGAATCGATTTTGATTGGATAATTATAACAAGCGCTGTGTGGGGGTGGAAGGCTTCTGAGGAGCTGTTTGTGTCAGGCGTTTCTTCCTTCACTTTCTCGCTCTTTTTGCCTTCCCCACCCTAGAAACGCCTGATACTCAGGCTACAGTGAACCCTCTCGTACGTGACGACCCTGTGTTCACGGGAGGTGGTCGCTCACGAGAAATATCAACAAAATAAACCAAAAACTGAATTGATTAACTGATAAAGACATAACTTTTTTTTAGCTAAGATTAGGCTTAGGGGAAAGATTAAAAACACTGGCATATTTCACATTGAATAACATCTGGAAAATACTACTGTTGAAAGTTTGTCTCACATTTTGCAACAGATCACTGTACATGCAATAACCGTTTTTGTCAACACTCCGGCTCAGCGCTATTAAAAACTGTGACATTTGGGTTATGATTTTCTAGAGATCGTATGTGATCATGTTGGGTGGCCGCTTACTGTTTCCAGAAAACAAAACAAGTTTTGAAATTTCTGGCGTAAAAAGTGGTCGCGGTCGCTTAAGAAATAAGAAATTTGAGTAGTGATCTCTTAGGAGAGAATTTTTGAAACAGTATTTGACTGAACGGTTATTTACAAAGTGGTCACTTATGGGATAATTGACTGTATATTACAAGAAGAAGCATCTCTTATAATACTAGCCTGCAGTGCAGGTGGTTTTTGGCGAGGGCGAGTGGATATTCCTATCGGTTGTTCAGGCCGCCATCTTGAATTAGGAAAACAGTGGAGAGTTGGGGCGAGGTAAAAAGCCCCAATTCTCCCAGTCTGCAACGAAACCAAAATGGCGGCTAAACACTCGAAAGATGAAAACCACCAAAACCGCCTGCACTGTAGGCTATTATAATACATTTATCAAAAGGTAATAAAATTGTCTATTTGATCGTGTCCTTGTACAACACACACACAATGTTACAATTAAATCTGGTAGCACAAAATACTCCTACAGGAAACCTGCTATAACATCACTCCCATATGATAGTCGTATTTTGCTTTGCTATTTAGTGGAAAGTTTGTTTTCCTAAACTTCCGTCGTATTCTTCCAGTAGCAACAGTACGCTTAGAATGTTTCTGAAAAACCTTCGCTACTTTCTTGGTCGGTTCAACAGTGCAATGACTACTCCTTCTAGAGTTCCGAGAGGAACTGGGTTCATTAGGAGCAATACCCGTGGAAAGGAGTGTAAGTTTCGCCCGCGCGGGCCTCAACGTCAAACATATCCGTTTGCTTCTATGTCCAGGTCGTTTACTGTCTGCAGTTTTCATGCCCGACCTGTCTTCGTCATCCGTTCTCTTTCTCTTAGAAGTATGTATTGGCGAGCTCAATACTTGTAACCTTTCTTTAGCTTTACTAATAAGCTCTTTGATCACGTGAGCGTCGCGTCCTAGCGGCCGTAAAGGATAATACGCATGAGCAAATGGCTGCATCCGCATCTGGTTGTTCTTTGTGACAGCGGCATCCTGCCAATTATTATGCGCGACCCTGGGAGCCAAACTGTCTCCAAAGACGTCATAGAGCTGTTGGTAGAGTTGAAGAGAATTGGAAGCGAGACCACTTGAGCTTGACCGGGACCGGGTTGAGGCAACTGGGGCTGGGTGTTGAATGACACTCGTTCCAGCCCACGGAGATAAATTACTACGCAAAACTGGGTGAGAATTGTTCACTTGAAATCCGAGAGAGGTCATGGGAACACCTTGCTGTTTGGACTTCAAAAGGCATCCAGCGGCCTGCTGTAGAGAGAAGGAATAAAATTAGAGTGAGCGAATTTAGCAGGAATGACCCCAAGTATAAAACTGTAGTTTACCAGAAGAGCACCGAACACTTGATAGGCTTCTTGTTGCAGCAGAGCGTTAGACTGGCTGTTATCATCCAACACTTGCTTCAACTGGTTCCAGTAGGTACGCAAATGAGGCATGAGATGCTGCTCCAATGCCTGAAATAAACCACACACCAAACAGCTCCAATTAAAAAGCTTCTCAATAAGGAGAGGTAACTAATGAGAGTGACAAGTTTTCCTTGCTTGGTGCAGATTTCAGTTAGTGCGGCCATGTTTTCAGCTATCCCCCCGCCTCCCCCTTAAAACAGGTTGCGCTCTCACGATCTTTCCACTGGTCAAATATTTACGACACTGTCAATGTAATTCCGAGGTTGTTTTTGTGTCCTGATTGTTATTCGCTACCACTCGTGCGCCATTTGAGTGCATGGCTTGGACCTTGGGTAGACCACATGGGAACTAGGGCTGCATCGAAAACGCAAACTTGTGTGCATAACGAGGAAAAAAAGAGGAAAAACTACAAAGCTACAAACTGATGGGGAAGCCGACTATTCATCAGCATTCCAGTGTAGGTTGAGGGCATACCGACGTCATTTTGGTATTGGTCGTTTTTCTTTTGGAGAGGGAATCAAGGGGTTATTTTCTAAAGAAACTGTGGTGCAGCACCGGAGGGGCGTGGTACATGAGAATTTGGTTTTATCAACGGAGTTGATAATGTGTATTGGCCACCGTGCAGGGATTCTAAAACCAAATTCGCTGATGCTCGAAATGCCAGCTTTTAGAATCTCTGTACAGTGGCCAAATTACGTTATCAACTCCGTTGATAAAATAAAATTCTCCTGAAAATCTAATGGTGTATTTTAAATGAAGCCATGAGGCGTACACGTAAGCTTACCTCTGGTCCCAGCTCTGTGAGTCCCACTACTGCTCCGTAATGAGAACAAAAAGGACGACCATCATCTAACAACACTTCCTGAAGAGTCATCAGCAACTGCTGCCTCAAGTAATTCACTGGATTACTACACTTCCTGAACACGGAACGGAAACAAAAATACAGCAAATCAATCGGGAATGAAGGGTGTTGACACCACAACAATGCCCCGCGATAATGCCAGTTTGCTTCGGAAAAATGAGCAGCAGGTTACAGAAAGTAGGGTTCTAACAATGATGACAAAGACGTTTTATTCTTGCAATCTTATTCAAAGCAATTACAGATTAAAGAAATACAAGCTATAAACTTGTTTGTCCCCCTTTTTTTGCCAGTTCTCAGTGCTGCGATAATAATCTGCAAGTTTCACTCAAAGTTGGTTTATTTATTTATCCAAGTATGGAGCCAAGTTTGCAACGGCTTTTTTTGCACTCGCAACTCCGTATTCCGTGAAACGAAGGCGCTTCTTATGTGGTAGTGCCTGTAGCCTTCATACGTTTTTGGTCAGCAATTAACTCTCTTTGAGGACTGGGCAATTTAAATTAACACTAATTTTAAGAAATAGAATGAAACATTCGTTTACTGGTACCCACATATTAAACTTACCTACTGATGCGAGCCAGAATATGTGCTGCTTCATCTCTTAATCGCCAGTGATCATTTTGTGGATTAAGTGAGGCAGCTAGTGACTCAAGCAAACAGTACATGACGGAAGTGACCAGCTGAATCACCTGATGAACCAAAACAACCGATCAATTTCAACGAAAATCTGAGGGAGCTGAAATATCAAAAGTCTGAGGTCCCCCTAACCCATTATTTGAGAAAATACTGATTGAAAGCTCAGAATTCTACCACTCTGTGCAAAATTTTTACAAATGAAGCTTCAGTTATAGGTGAAGTGTTTGGAAGAATCAAATTGACAAAGAAGGAGGGAACTGTGGAAGAAATAACAAAAAAAAAAAAAGATGTGTATAACAGTGGAATAAAGCACATAGGGTATGATACTCATTGCTTACATAAGGTTCAAGGAATAACGAGTCATTGTGGATCACAGATCTGACCATACTCAAAAGCTTGCTCAGCTGTGTCAAGTCATGGCTGTATGACTTCACCTAAAACACAACAATACTTTTAAAGACTGGTTACTAATAAAACAGCTTTTATTTTACTATTGTGGCAAATCTGTTTCACTAACGAGCAAAGATATATATTGGCATATATTGGCATATATTATTCTATACTTTACTACATGTGACTTCAACTGCCAAACTACGTAGTTTTAATGATATGGCTCAACATCTTCTAAGAGGAATAATTATTGCAAAAATTTCCTTTAGTCTGGATGGACATACAATACTTTGATCAACATCTACTTAAGTGGCAGGGATAATATATATATCTTTACATTGAAAACTTTTGCCTGCATTCCTTGAAGAATGTGAAAATTTTATTTAATAGCAGGGAATATCTTCTCTTTTGTCCCTATTTACAACTTATGACCAAGAAACATGCAAATGTTGACTGACACTTGTGAAACATTTCCTGAGCATGGACCTTCATGGTACTTAAGCAGCATCCACAGGCTAATGCTTAACTTACCCCTGATGCGATAAAATTCACAAAATATGCCAGCAAAGAAGAGAGTTTTGGATTAGTCTTCAGATCACGCAGAGCCACCTGAAAAAATAGAGGAAATACAATAAACATTGGAAATATTATAATAGTCATAAAGAAAAGTAAAATGAATTAAATCTGCATTTCGTGACTTTGAAACCTTTTAAAAGGGAACAAATTGATAACTGATTAATGTAACAGAAACTAATTGGAACTGCCTGAAGAATTGACTGTTCCTTTGATGTAAACTGTACTAAAATGCTATTGGATCACATAATTAGGCTTCACACAAGTATGTGAGTTACCCATGAACCATATGTGTAACAGTAACTACTGACTTGATTTTTGTTTGATAGTATTATTAAGCTGCAATTATCTTTTGTTTCCTTTGTTTCAAACACATAATGCATTACAATCCAGAACAAAGTAAAGCGTAAATTAAACTGGTTTGAACACTTTTAGTCTACAAGTTAAGGTGGGGACACACATGAATTTGAATGGCATTTTAAGAGGTTTAAAGAAGGGATAGAAGAAGGAGAATTAGTTTTGGAACACCAACAGACAGTTGCTCCCAACCCAAGAGCACACCAGGTTGATAGGGGACTGTTTGGGTGACCATATATCAATTTTTAACTTCAAATCCTAATTTTTAAACTACATTAAATCCGAACTATTCCTCATTTCTCCATATTTTACTACTTTTTTGAGAAAAACTATCTTCTCCCAAATATACCTAAAAATCACCAAAAAATTTACAAGACACCCCAAAACATTGATTTGTGGAATGAGCAGAGAGTTTTTGCATTGCTTGAAACGTGAACAAGATATTTCCATCAAACCAATTTTAAGTGGTGTGAAAACAGCTTTCATGTGTACCCCCGCCTTAAAAGAGAATATCCTTACTTTGCAGCACTCATCATTGTCACCTAAGACAGCTTTTGTTATTTGTTCATAATAACCCAAGTGTGCCTGCAAAAAGAATGCAATGTTACAGTCTCTAAGACCTTACAGCAAGGAAATGCATTGCTGGATTTCATACCGTGAGGGTCTGAGTATGAGTCCATGTATTATGGGATTAACAACACAAGATCCAATGTATGAATTTCCTGCCACTTTCTGGACAAGTGTCTAGCAATCCTTACATTTGTTAGTAAATTTTTAAGTTTTTGAATGGCTGTATCTTGTTCAATATTGGCCCAATTGACACAAAACTTGAGGATTTTGTAAAGCACGGTGTGCTCTTTCAGAATATATGGGTCTTGTGTTGTCAATCCCATAATACACAGACTCATAGCCAGGCCCTCACGGTATGAAATCCAGCAATTGGTGTGAGATCAGAACATTAGGCTTTATATCATGGAGGAGAATCTGCGATTCATAGCTGAGCTTATTGCTGCAGTCCTTTTCTGCTGATCTCACTCTAACAAGGATTATCAACAGATAGCAACAATTTACTAGTTAAACACAAGTTCCAATCTTCTCCCCATTTGATGGATCACTTCTATGTGACACAACCTATACACTTTCCTCTTATCCGAGGATAAATAAACTAAGATATTTGTTATTCATATTAGTTGTATAACAAGAATGTTAATGAAATGACAATGTTGGTTCAAATTAGTTTGCAAAACTAATAAAAGAGAAGACAATGCAATTTAAAGGAAAGCTCATCACCTCAGACAGTGGGCACAGAACAGCTCCACCCTCACTGGTACTACTGAATCGACCTGGAGTCAAACAAAGAACACAAGAATAAAACTTTTTGGTATAAATCTTTTAAATAACACTGCCATATAATATGATAGATTCAATGTTAAATATCATTTTTGTTATTGGATTGGGGTTTGGAAACAAAGCACTTATAAAATTTTCTCTAGAATTTGAAAATTTGGTGAAAAGTCTTACTGGCATTTGACTGTGCATGACTTCCAACAGGCAGTGATCCCTCAATAGACAACCAGTGAGCTGAAATAATAAGCAAGATCAAAGTAGCTACGAATATATTGAATGCAGGTGTATGGTTTTGATATCTTTTGAAAGGAAACTTTACTGAAAGCTGCAAAAGAGAAACGTGGTAAGTCTTTGTAGGATTCAATTTAGGTTTGATAGAGAATACACAAAATAACAAGGCTTGTTACCTTTCACTGTTCTCTTTCCAGGATCAGTGGGTATGGCAACATTCATAGCTAGTTCTCGTAATCCAATTTCCTTGTCGTCAACAAAGAAAATTTCACCTTCTTTGGTGGTAGTACTCCGAAACAGCATGTCTTCTAGTGACCCATACCCATAAACAGGCTACAAAAACAAATATATAGGTCAATCAATTGATAGAAAAATAAAAAGCAATACTGTAATCGTTTTTTCCAAAAACTCTTATCACCTGTGAAGGCAAAAATCACCTGAGTACACAACTGTAGATGCCCAGGGCAAATAAATACCCCAACTTCTAACACTCCCCCCCCCCTCCTCCGCTTCCACATCTCCTGTTCGCCATTTATCGGCTCTTACTTCATGTACCGGCACAGATGACGTACAACAAAATAAATTATTGTTTTCTGTCAGTGCCTTAGGGCTGGTTCACACTTTGACATAAGCACATAAGCATAAGCATCAGCATAAGAAAAATATATGTGTGAACCGGGGTTACATAAGCATAAGCATAAGTACAAGGAATGGAAAAACGTCCATTCCTTATGTTTATGCTTATGCTTATATAACCCCCGTTGACACACATATTTTTTCTTATGCTTATGCTTATGTTTATGCTTATGCTTATGTCAAAGTGTGAACCAGCCCTTAGGAATTTAGAGGTATTGTTCCATGTTTTTGTTCTTTTGTTTGTGTCCGGTACACGGACAGCCCATTTATCACCACGTTTTGTGTCTAATCACTTTCTTACTAATTACATTACAATATTAGTTTGTGAAATGCAGACAGAGCTTTATTACCTCTGTACTGCTTCTTTCTAACGCTTTGTTGAAATCCTCACAAGTGAGTCGTCTCCTCTTGGCATGTTTCATGTACTGAGATGCACTCTAAAGTACAATAATTACAACATTAGTCTGAAGGCGTCAACACAAAAAAAGCATCGTTGAAAAGTTGTCAAATCAAGTTACTTTATCAACCGGCACCTGAAGCGTCTCGCGGAGCCTATAGGTGACATCTTCCGCGAGAGAACTCGCTAGATCATCTGTCAAACTGTGCGCGCCGACAATTTCAGCGTATAATTTGACTGATTTCGGTGAGACTATTGCAAATTTGGAGTCGTCAGCCATTGGACCCTTGGTATCTCGGAATTGTGCGTCTAATAGCGTCAGCTAATCGATGAATTATTGTGAAATCATTTTAAAAAGCAATTTAAGAAAGAACACCACTGAGAAGCGCGGCCATGTTACTTTCCTTGGGGAGACTGGGGCAAAGCAGAGCGACAGCAAAGGACATTCTCGCTTCCCGTAGCCAGCGGGGCCTTGGCACGAGAAACGAAGGGCTCTGGAGACATCTGGAGCTGGAGCACTTTCCATTTGTATGGAAAAACTGGTGAGAATTTTCCGCCAAATGGAACAGTACAACTGTTTAAGCGCTTTTCATTGGTGTCGAAAAACCGGTGGCAATTTTCAGAGAAATGGAACAGTGCAAGTTTCTCAGGGTTTGGGAGAAACAAACCGCGCATTTTCATGAAGGAGCATTGTGCTAGTGTGATGAGACAAATGGTTCCAGCTGTGTCTCCAGAGCCCTTCGTTTCTCGTGCCAAGGCCCCGCCGGCGAAAAGGGCTGTGGGGACGAGAATGCAAAGGTGACTGAGCATTCAGATCACGGTACAAATTTTGATTAGAAACACAACTGAAGCTCGTTTTTGTCAATAGCCCCCGAATAATTTTTACCTCTCAACTTGATCAACTTTAATATTTTTTTAAAATTTTCTAAACCTGTAACATCCACCCGTCCCACTTTTAGATGGATGGGGTACCTGTGTAATTGCAGTGAGAGTCCGCGTTTCCATCACGGGCGCATGTTAAGGTGCATGTGTTGGTGAAAGGAGTCAGTCACGTCAACAAGCCTCTCATTTGGAAGGAGGGACTTGCCACAGCATCTCATCTCCAACAGCAATTTTGTGTTTGTACCTTTGTGTGTATTTTATTCCTCTCTCCTCCAAGAAACAGGTTTGTTGTCTTGTTTTTGCGTTCGTGTCTATGCACATGGTTGCGTGTCCTGCCCTTTGACTCCTCAGCGCGCGATCGATCGTGAAAACACGAACGTTTTCTCAACAATGGAAATGAGTTTGTTCTTGCTTTTTTGCCAGGGAATGATGGCAGCTTGAACAAACTTTCTTTTTCTTCTAGTCTTCATTTTCCCTAGGTAAATTAGGAGTTAATGTTATTTTTCTGATAAAATAAGTTTAATCAATGCATGGATTACGAGAATGAATGAAATCATTATATTGAAGAGGGAAGATTTTGTTACTAACAAGAAATATCACCTACACTGGTCAGGTTAAGCTTATACTCCTTTGCAAAGCTATTTTCAATTTTATTTTGATTGAATCCGCATAGTTTTCTGCAGTCTTAAATTGCCATGGTCATAATAGATTTTAGATAGTTTGCATTGTCATCGTGTCATGATCAAACTTTAAACCCTGTGCTAAAATTGCGGTTTGTATCATTATTTCTCAGCAGTTTGGAACTGTCTATCAGTCATTTGAGTTTTCGATTGAGAAATGAATCTAACTGCTGTAACGCACTAAATTTACCAAGGGGGCTGATTTTATTTCAGCAACGTTTCTGAGTTTTACACATGAAGTAATAAAAGCCATTCACTGAAGGCATGATTTATTTATGATTCTTCATAGTTTAGTTTTCTGTAAAATTGCCATGTTTTCGTCTTGGAACCATGGGGGTCAGGGTCAGAGGAGTCAAAGCTTTTTTGCTCATCCTCGGTGTAAAAACCTGTGAAGCTCACAAGTGAGGTAAAACAAAGACAACAAAACATTGTAAACAATAGCGTACAGGAAAACAATACCTCATAAAACAAAGACAACCTCATCAAGTTTTTACACCAAGGGTGACCCAAGCTTTTGTACATTATGCCCCGAATTGTGAAAAATATCTTGAAGTAATCTTATGGTGCAAATAACACTGTACTGTGAAAAGTAACACTTTTAATTTGTGGAATGGACTTGACATCGAAGGCTTAATACACATGCAAGATTTTTGGCTTCTGGTTGCTTTTGTGATTCTCCCAAACAAAACTATTTTACAGAGGTGTCATTTTCTTTGGCAGCAATCTGTAGTTGTTATGTTCTAAATTTATATTTGGTTTTGTACTTTAATCTGGAACAGTGGGAATATGAAAATACAACTTGTTTGGATATTTTTAAAACAAAAACAAATCCAGTAGTACTTGATTTTGTCTGGAGGCTGTTTGGACTGTGCAGTCCACATCCATGGGCATGCCATGAAGTAAGGAAGTGTATTTGTAGGCGTGCATCCTATCACAGGCCAACTCCGGTTATACTGCTGCAAACCAGGTGTAGGTGGGTTGGATGATCTGCATGAGCGAACAGTCTTGTGACTATCATGTGGTAAAATATTCAGCAATAAGGAACTTTGTCATTCCTTTACTGTAAAACAAAACTAAAAATTATACTAGACATGGAAATCACACCAATGATAGAGTTGTGACTATTCATTTACAAGTTTCATGGCAGAGGTAAGGGTTGTTGTTGCATCTGATGCATAATAGCAAGCCCTGTGAATAATCTGCATTTTTGTCTCCCTAGAGTCAGAACTTGAATTAGCTAAAACCATTCATTTTGGTTTAAAGTGAGCAAAATTTAAGAATTTTAAGACCTTTGGATCTGGAAGCTAAATAGCTTAATTTTTTTACTGATGCAAATCTTCATGGATTTACCATTACCTGAAAATGGTAAATGGGGAGCAGGGTTGGTACAGTGGTGAGAGCACTCGCCTTCCACCAATGTGTCCTAGACTCGGAGTCATAAGTGGGCTGAGTTTTTGGTTCTCTACTCTGCTCTGGGTACTCCGGTTTTCCCCTCTCCACTAAACCAAGATTTAATTTTATTTGATTTGTGTTGATTTATAGTCTTCTCAATTAGTAGAGCACCTGTGCTCAGCTGGAAAGATGTGAGACTTAAATAAAGTTATTATTATCATTATTTTGTTTTTCATTTCAGGTTGTAAAATCTTCTGGATTATCAACTGTTTACTTGAGGAATAAAATTAAGTGAAAATGTTGCGAGTTCATGCTTCACGCTTCAAAAAAGTGATACAACAGCAGTTTACCTCTAGTGGTGGAATATGGTCCACATGTCGTTATCTTCATGCAGGAAGCAAGTACTGTTCAAGTAACAAGCCAGAACCTCGCACAACTGAAATAAAGAAGATCCTGGTTGCAAATCGTGGTGAAATTGCTATCAGAGTTTTCCGAGCTGCTGCTGAAGCTGGTATTGACACTGTTGCTATTTATTCTGAACAAGATGCCAATCTTATGCACAGACAGAAGGCTGATGAAGCATACCTCATTGGCAAAGGAATGCCACCAGTAGCTGCTTATTTAAATATTCCTGAGATAATCAAAATAGCAAAGGTAATTGAATTGTTATTGATTTAAATAAAATAAACCAAGTATGTTCACACCAACTTGCAGTTTCAGAAAACATCCAAATATTTCTCCCCACAGATGGGCATCTGAAATACGACCAGGGTCTGGAGTCCAAACTAAATACATTTCCATGGGACAGATTCAAAAATCTTCTCTGGGTGAACATACATGTAATGTGAATTTTGGCAAACAAAGAGTTATTTAGGCTTAGTCCCAGCTGTCTGTGAAGTGGATGTCGTAATGTACAGCTGTTAATAAACTGATGCCATTCACCCAGGATATGGATTTCTCTCTGAAAGAGCAACCTTTGAAATTATTTCATTCCACAAACAATATTAATGATGTAGCTCTGGATACTTTCTGTGCCCAGACAAGGTTAACCTTGCAACAAAAAGAAGTAAAGCATAGTAAAATTGGTTATGATGTTAATATTGATCACCTTTCAACAAAAGGAAGTCAATCATTCAGTATCACTTGTTTTCAGTTTTAAATATTTGTAGCTGTATCTCAAGACAAATAGTCAAAATGTTATTAGTTTTGGTTAACCAAAAGTTTGAATGAATGAAGTACTATTTAGCATTTGATATCTTCTTTATCAGAGGGAATTTTGTTTGCAAGAAAAGCTTCTTAGTTTTGATTTTAATGAAGTTTTCACCCTAAACATGAAGAACTTGTTGACAAAACCCCTCCAAGTTTCAACCAGGGATTTTTTTGCATACAATCATCTAATTGAATATTTATGATGAAATTAAATTATATAGGAGACAGAAACTGATGCCATTCACCCAGGATATGGATTTCTCTCTGAAAGAGCAAACTTTGCTGAAGCTTGTGTCCAGAATGGTCTTATCTTCATTGGCCCTTCTCCATCGATCGTGAGGCTTATGGGTGATAAAGTAGAGGCAAGGAAAGTAGCAATAAATGCTGGGGTACCTGTGGTTCCTGGCACAGAGACTCCAATCAAATCTGCTGCAGAAGCAAAAGCTTTCTGTGAGGAACATGGGCTGCCTGTGATCACCAAAGCAGCTTATGGAGGTGGAGGGCGTGGCATGAGGGTTATCCAAAGGATAGAAGATGTTGAAGAGTTCTTCAATCTTGCCAGTAATGAGGCATTTGCTGCTTTTGGTGATGGATCAATGTTTATTGAGAGATTTGTTAGTAAGTAGCATGATACTGTTTTTCATATCTGCAGATTGCTATTCAGAATATTATTTCAAAGAGTTTATCCTAGTTAAAAATGGAAAGAAATTGAGAAATTAAAGAAGAAATTATTGTATTTAAAAGTGTTTCAATAATATTTTTTTCTCTCCAAAACATCGCACAGACAAACCAAGGCACATTGAAGTACAAGTGATGGGCGATTCTTATGGAAATGTGGTGCACCTTTACGAGCGTGACTGCTCAGTACAGAGACGTCACCAGAAGATAGTAGAGATTGCCCCAGCTCCACTGTTAGATCCTGAAATCAGAGACAAGATGACAAGAGATGCCATTACCCTGTGTAAGGCTGTTGGCTATGAGAACGCAGGGACTGTGGAGTTTCTGTTGGATCCAGAGGGTAATCATTACTTCATGGAAGTGAATGCAAGACTGCAGGTGGAACACACAGTAACTGAGGAAGTAACTGGGTGAGTTTTGTACATGTACCTACTTGAAGAGAATAATAAGATATCCAAAAAGTAGCTTGGTATTCCAGTTGTTGTAGTATAGTCATAACATTGTAGTAAAATCAACATAGTCTGCCTTAGGCCAGTGATATGGTTTCGTTACAATAACAAGGGAAGGCTTTCAAACCTGTTACAGACATTACTCAATCAAGATGCCTGAATAAAACCGTTGCTGTGTTTGAAAAAAACTCCACTTGTACTTGAGTATATGGACAAACCCACTCTCCTCCAACATGTACATAGATGTTGATTCATTATAATGATTATTCTGATTCCAATTTTCATGTTGATCATTTTGTTTCCAACTATTTTCTGTTATTATTCAATAGTATTGATCTGGTGAGGGCACAAATTGGAGTTGCTGAGGGCAAGTCATTAGAAGACCTTGGCCTGCATCAAGATGATATTAAAGTCACTGGCTCTGCAATTCAGGCTCGTATAACAACTGAAGATCCTGCTAATGACTTCACACCAGACACTGGCAGGATTGAGGTAACTTAAACTGGTTTTAAAGTATCTTGGAATTGTTGCGACTTTCAAGTCTTTCCTTTACAGGGCTGTGCTCTAGCAGCATTCAGTTGTCACTGGTGACCTTTGCTTTCAGGCGACCAGGATATGTATGAGGATTTCAAGGGTTTAGAGATTTTGGGCACTTGGTTACTTTTCTTGGAGCACAGCCTTGTATCAATGGTAACTATGACTACTGGGCATACACACAATAACCTTTGATTGAAGTTTTCCACCCAGAAAAGGTCATCACAGTGCTCCGTTCACAGTTCATGTGGGAGTACCACATAAGCAGCATTTTTATTTAACAAAAACACTGCAAAATCTGTTTAATTCAAGGTTTTCCGCACAGGAGAAGGGATGGGCATCCGACTGGATGGAAGTTCCATGTTCCCAGGTGCTGTAATCTCTCCTCATTATGATTCTCTGTTAACTAAAGTAATAAGTCATGGTTCGACTCACAGAGATGCTGCAAGCAAACTTCTCAGGGCACTACAGGAGTTCAGAGTCCGAGGTGTGAAGGTATGTGGTCAACATTGTTCAATGTGTTTGTTACATGTAGTACTGGTTGATGTAGTGAAGATTGGATCAGTGGAGTTTGTAAGATGGTGTTGCAAAAGTCTCTCTTCCACTGATGACCCAGAAAAGCTTTTTTGCTAAAGTGCACCCCCATTCATTGGTAGCAAAATAGCACATGGTACATGTGTCTTATAACAGCCGTTTTTTGGTGGGGCCTACACAAAGTGTGTAGCCACGAGAGTCGAGCGCCTGTCACGTGGTCTAGTAAGCCACACATGTACGCATTGCGGACCTACTTTTTAGACGAGTGGAAGCCAGTGGAAGAATAAGCATCAAAATACAAATGTTAAGTCCACAGCTAATCCGAGCTCACGAAGATTTGTTAAAAAATTGCAAAGACATTTTAAATCAAGGAAGGATTATTTTAAATGTAATTTAATTTCTTTTAATGATAAAAAAGATTGTCTTTGTTATGGGAAATTGCTCTCGAGCCAAATCACTGCATGTCTACTGTGGTACGGTAAACAGTGAGCTCTTAAGGAAGACTTAACAGAAAGCATGATTTTCTTTTCTCTGCAGACCAACATTCCTTTCTTGATGAATGTTCTCAAAGAGGAAGAATTCCTTGGAAGTGCTGTGACCACAGATTTCATTTTAAACAAACCTGAACTGTTGAAAGTGGAGCGAGGTCAGAACCGCGCGCAGAAGCTGCTGCAGTACCTTGGAAATGTGATGGTAAATGGTCCATGCACACCGCTGGCCACAGGGCTCAAACCATCCAAGGATGCTCCGGAAGCCCCAGAGGTAGGGATTCAACGCCTTGAACACATTGGTCCTATGGGTCAAATTCTAAGACAAGTCCTATTCAAATGCGGATTATAATAAGTGGTCAACAAATGAGATAGACAAATTAAAAATAAAATACGAATTGTTTCGTTTAAGACTACAACTTGTTGCGCACGACACAAAATTTGTAGGGTTTTGAAACGTGTTTAGAAAACCCTTCGACAAGAGCACTTCATATGCAATTTTCAATAACGTGAGTTGTACACTATGTTGTGCATGCACTCACGTTAGCTTTACAAAACTCTGAAACTCTGTTGATCGGTAGGTACCCAAAGCATCAAACACTGCAAGTGGTTGTTACATAAAACCAAGTGGATTGCGTGACGTGTTGCTGCAGCAAGGACCAGAAGGTTTTGCGAGCTGCGTGCGTAAAAGCAGCAGATTGCTTCTAACAGATACAACATTCAGAGATGCTCACCAGTCACTACTGGCCACTAGAGTGCGTACTCATGACATGCTCAAAGTCGCACCTTTTGTGTCGCATTACTTTGCTAATGCTTACAGTTTGGAGTGTTGGGGAGGTGAGTCGCTTCCCTGAACACTACAGTAACAACAGTGTCTCTCTACAACAACTGTTAATCCTCTAAAACGTCCATTTTAACAAGCTGCTGTTCATTCAAGCCTTCTCATTTGGAACACTCTTTTTTCTTTAACCCCTACTAGTTAATCAGCATCAAATTTCTTCTTGTAATTTCATTGCCTTATACAACAGAGCAGCCAGGAGATTTAATGGCAGGATCACTCAAGATGAATTTGCTTGATATTTAACAACTTCTCCCCACTATTTCTATACGAAATATGTAGCGGTTTGATTGGACTATAAACGTGCAGACAAACCCGCGTCGGTTTTGACTGGATCTGCGATCACGCTCAACTTGGTTACCAGGGTCTCTCGGGACTCTTCTCCCCCTGTCTCCTCTAGCGAGAGAGGACGGGAAGAAGAGAGACCCTGGGAATGAGGTTCGAACGCGCTCAATTCGTAATTATCTGTTCCACCATTTGAGTGTTCCTTGGAGGTAAACTGTTTTCGGGAGATATTCTGCGAAGTTAAGCGAAAATCGGTGTGCAAAACGTCTTATGACTCTGAGAAACACTTCTTACCCAAGGTGCAACATTTGACGTGGCTCTCCGTTTCCTGTACGAGTGTCCCTGGGAGCGACTGGCGCTATTGCGTGAAGCTGTACCCAACATTCCGTTCCAGATGCTGCTGAGAGGTGCTAATGCCGTGGGCTACACCAGCTACCCCGACAATGTGGTGTTTAAATTCTGCGAGAAAGCGAACGAGATGGGCATGGATATTTTCAGGGTGTTTGATTCTCTGAATTACCTCCCTAACTTACAGGTAAGCTGAAACACACTTTCATATCTCGAGCCCCTTTGAATACAGATCAGACGAGTTTTGCCCTGTATGGTCTCCTCCGTTAGCTGGTCTCGACGCCTGTAGGTCGGTTAGAGGTTTTTGTGATGGAAGATAACTTTACTATGCAGCTAGTGATCATACGCACACTCGGCTCTTTCTCATGGGTCGCTGTGTAGCGGCAAATCTGCTGTTTACAGAGTGATTTTTTGCTAGATTTACTTTTTTTTGACGAGTTAATTGGTTTCCCAAAGTAATGTTTTTCTTTATTTTTCCACACGGAAGGCGAAGTATTTCCTAACTTCTCTCACGGTATGCTGATGTTTACTGGAACAGCTTTTCTGCTCATAATTCATTGATTACTGTTTACAGTATTGTTGTCTCTTTCTTTAGCTTGGAATTGAAGCCGCTGGCCAGGCAGGTGGTGTTGTTGAAGCAGCCATATCTTACACCAGTGACGTGTTCAATCCAAAGAACTCAAAATACAACATTGATTACTACATGAACCTGGCCTCTGAACTGGCGAGAGCTGGTATTCACGTGCTTTGCATCAAGGTCAGTCGTTGATGAGCGCCCGTAATCCACAGCAGTTAAATGTTTTAGCATGCGTAATTGAAAAATAACAAGAGCATAAAGCTGAAACTATACAGACGGGAAAGCGCACTGAAAGATAATAGAAAGCCGAACGTTACCAGCAAGCATCAGTTTTGAATAATGCGAAGTTCGATATCTGACAGCATGAAGAGAAAGACGTTTATGACGTCTCGTTTTTGCGAGAACGTATTATTACTTCTAGTCGAGCACCTCTTTATTTGTCTGACGAAGTGTTCACTAACACTAATTTTAGAGTATACTGATTTTTGTATTTGGTGGATGACCCGCCAGTTCCCAAAATGTAATCGGTCTGGAGCGCCTCTGGTCTGCTTTGCAACTAGAGAAATATACTGGTCGGTAACAACTGCGTTGATTTTGAAAGCGTCTCGAGTTAAACTTCATTTTGCCAAATGGCATGCACAGAACCAACCAAACATGTCAGTTGATTCCATATGATCAGTTGTCATGTATTTTCTTCACAGGATATGGCTGGTGTTTTGAAGCCCAATGCCGCTACCTTGTTGATTGGTTCCCTTCGAGCCCAGTTCCCTAAGCTGCCTATTCACGTTCATACCCATGATACCGCGGGAGCAGGTGTCGCGTCCATGCTGGCCGCGGCAGAGGCTGGGGCTGATGTGGTGGATGTTGCCGTGGACTCACTCTCTGGGATGACGTCACAGCCGAGTATGGGCGCCATTGTAGCTGCTCTGGCAAACACGGATAAGGAAACAGGTTCTGTGTTGTAGTCCGGTTCTGTGTTTTAGTCAATTTGTCATAGCACCATGTGACGTCGTCAAGGTCATTTTTAAGTATAAACAGAAGAAACCAAGCAGATTGTAAGTAGGTGATCCACTTATCAAGATAGAATACAGCACCTCGGGTTTATCTCTTAGAGACAAAAATGTACTGCCACCCCAGGATTTCAAATGGACTCTGAAAAAGTAGTCTAATGTCTTGTGATCAAAGAAAATACCAAACAACAAGAGTCGTTTTCTCGGTAATTAAGGGTTTGACAACAAACCACTAATTGGGATCATTCTTCGTTGCATCAACCAATTTGCCTTGTTGCCTAGAAAAGAATAATTATTTGACCACGGATTGGACGTAATGACTAGTCATTAAACAAGTCAGGTTTTCCTTCACTGGCATTAAAAGTTAAAACACTGTGTGTCCTCTCATTAGGTATTCCAATCGAGCGCGTTCATGAGTACAGCGAGTACTGGGAACGAGCTCGTCCACTGTACGCGCCATTTGAGAGCACGGTGACGATGAAGACCGGAAATGCTGACGTGTACGAGAACGAGATTCCGGGAGGACAGTACACTAATCTGCACTTCCAGGCCTACTCACTCGGGCTGGCTGATCAATTTTCCGAAGTCAAGAAAAAGTACACCATGGCTAATAGGCTGCTGGGAGATATAGTTAAGGTGAGATGCGCCCTTCACTCCGTTGGATTCTTTGGGGCAATACACCCTCCACTACCACCATGTTGCTGCCTTTTATTATATCTCTCAGTTAGTACGCGCGCTGTGATTGGTCAATTTAGCGGGCCGTACTTCACTGTACGGCCCGCTTAATTTGAAAGTTTCCTTTTCCTCGCGCCTGATTAACCTCAGCGATATAATAAATATCTTACTAACCTCGTTTTCTCGGGTCGTACTGTAAGTTACGGATCCTCGTTTTTTCCCGTTGATTTATGGCCCCACGCGTTTCGCGCTTGGGCCGTAAGCGAAACGCGTGGGGCCATAAGCGAACGGGAAAAAACGAGGATCCGTAACTTACAGTACGGACCTCGAACTCGGTTAGTAAGAGGTATGTCTGCTGGGGTAGGAGTATAGTTAAGAGAACAACGTATCCATGTGACACCAAACGTTAATCTGCTAGTAGATTAGTGAAAGAATCCTGGGCTTGACAGTCAACAATATACAACATCTCTTGATAGACTAATGTTAGAGTTGTTGGCGATGAGATAAAGTGTTTGATGGTTTTCCTGTGTTGATGTCCCTGAAAGACCCTACTTGCCTCAGAAAACGTAGTTGCCAATTAAATGTATAGTATAGTGTTTGCATGACTGAGTGGTACTTCAAGCGTTAGTTTACTTACGGAGTCGCTCAGGGACTCAACTAAATTTGCACTTGTTGTCATACTGGTGCTCGCAACTTGGCAGTGTTGTGATCTGTATACTCCATCTCAGGTCACACCGACGTCCAAGGTTGTTGGAGACTTGGCTCAGTTTATGGTGCAGAATAAGCTGGATGAACGTGACGTGCTCAGCAAGGCGGAGGAGCTCGACTTTCCCTCGTCAGTAGTGGAACTCATGCAAGGTTACCTCGGACAGCCCTACGGGGGATTCCCTGAACCACTTAGAACCAAGGTAAGAATCCACCTTCCTCTCCCTTAAGGCTTTTCAGTGAGGTCGTAACGACCTCATAGCCCTCAACAAACAAATAAAACCAAATAGGACACATTTCCGTGTCCTCGTTTTTTCAGGTAATAATTCTAAAGGAAATTTGTATAACATATTTTTCATTCAGCTTCGTCTTCAAGGTGATCGCGCGGCAACAGAAAAGACTGTGTAAGATCTAAGTGTGACTTTTCTCTTGTTTTCCATTTTTTCTCGCAATTTTGTCATGTTGCTTATTCCATCTTTTCAGTATTTCTGCGCGCATTTTTTTAGGTTTAGTCTTTTGTGTTATTTGTCACTCCGTCATTAGCCTCTCTTGTTTCTCGTCTTTAGCACCGTTTTTGTTTCTTTAGTTGTTTGTCCGCACGATTTTTTTGCTGTATATAACGCCATCGTAAACAATATTTTTGGGCAGTTAGTTTCAATTCGCGCTAAACGCAGCTAGTCCTTTTTTTTTTTAGTTTAAGTTTGTGCGTTTTTGAGCAGTTCCGCTACCGCAGTGATTTCTTGGTTTTTTCGTGGCCGCATCAAGTATTAAGGTTTTCGTTATATATTGTAACATTTGTTATTTCCTTTTGTCAAGTTTCTTTTTGTAAATATTATTTTGTAATGTGAAGTATATATATGAAATAATTCATATTTGTACTGCGGTTGTAGATACAAGTGAAGAGTGATCATCGCAGTAAATTTTCCAATTTAAGCAACTGGAAAGAAGAAGCCTGAAAAAATCAGGGCTTCAACGGGATTCGAACCCGTGACCTCCGCGATACCGGTGCGATGCTCTACCAACTGAGCTATGAAGCCACACATTGGGAGCGAGGTCAATTGTTGAGTTCATATTTTCCCGCACAGTGAAGTGATGTGAAGTATATATATGAAATAATTCATATTTGTACTGCGGTTGTAGATACAAGTGAAGAGCGATCATCGCAGTAAATTTTCCAATTTAAGCAACTGGAAAGAAGAAGCCTGAAAAAATCAGGGCTTCAACGGGATTCGAACTCAACTTCTTTCCAGTTGCTTAAATTGGAAAATTTACTGCGATGATCACTCTTCACTTGTATCTACAACCGCAGTACAAATATGAATTATTTCATATATATACTTCACATCACTTCACTGTGCGGGAAAATATGAACTCAACAATTGACCTCGCTCCCAATGTGTGGCTTCATAGCTCAGTTGGTAGAACATCGCACCGGTATCGCGGAGGTCACGAGTTCGAATCCCGTTGAAGCCCTGATTTTTTCAGGCTTCTTCTTTCCAGTTGCTTAAATTGGAAAATTTACTGCGATGATCACTCTTCACTTGTATTATTTTGTAATGTTTGTTTCTGTACTTTTGTAGTTTCAACCTACGCCGTCCAAAGTCTGTCTTAATAAACGTTTTTCTTGGACATTGGTTGTTGAGTTAAATCTTATACCGCAAAATCCCCGCACTTTGTAGTTTCAGACTGATTGATGTGAAATGCAGCAACTTTCTTTTCTTCTCTATCAACTTATATTGTTGGTCTTGAAGCGGTATTTACCGAATCGGACAAATTCTTGGATTTCCGAACAAGTTGTCCAGTCGTTTGCGCCTTTTAAGGAAAGTTCAATTTGAGCTATTTGATCATCACGAAGGACATTATTCATGTTCCCGAAAAAGCATCATCATCTGCAGTTAAGATTGTTCAAATTTGACCGGCCAGAAAACGAGTCATGTTCGAGCAAAAACATGATGACAACGTGACCGACGCCTGTCCGTTAGTTTCGAGCCCTGCAAGATCAATTTTAAAAAAACCTCATCGTGAAGGTTGCTAAGGTGCTTATCATCTTTCGCTGGAAAACTTGTCTTGCAGTATTTTTCCACGTTCACTTTACTTTTTTCTTTTTAAACAGATTTTAAAGGGTCGTCCCACCATTGATGGCCGACCTGGTGAATCTTTGGAGCCACTTGATTTTGATGCGCTCAAGGCGAAGCTGCAAGAAGATTTTGGTAAGAAGAGTTCTTGGCCGCATTTACAGTGCTGTTTTCGTGGCTGGTGCAGATATAGCTTCACAGAGATGTTAGCGGTGGCTGACTTCGTTTTGAGTTTGTTCATGAGAGACTTTTGGCGGTGACATCTATCACCAGTGATACAAATCCACGTCCATTCACCTTTGACGTCTATAAAAACAGTTTTTTTTAATGCGTCAAATTCAATTGGCCACATTTCCAGGATTTCCAATAGTTCCGCACCCTGTAAAAACTAAGGGTCGTGTACTGAATTTAGTCTAACTTAGTGTATTTCGTTTACATACACCTTACACCGAAATAGCTGCCATTCTAATATTCTTTTGTATTTATTCCAAATGGCCCTTGTTACCTGGTTCTTGATAGCAAAATTCAAAAGTATAAGTATAGGAAATCGCACGACCTCGAGTACAATTCGGGATTAATAGGTACGAGTTATATTGAAAGTTCTCAAAATTGCACTCGCGTAAAGGCTCGTGCAATTTAAGAACTTTCAAAATCACGAGTATCTATTAATCTCGAATTGTACGAGAAGGTCGTGCGATTTTTTTTATAGTGCATTCAACAAAATTACGAACTTACGCACCTACGGAGTACTATTTGGGATTAATTGTACTGCTCTCGACCAATCAGAATTGAGTAATTTTGTTGAGTGTACTATAAACTAAAGAATACTGTTTTGATTCATAGGGGAGAATGCTATCGAAGATCAAGATGTTCTTAGCGCTGCTCTGTACCCCAAAGTATTCAACGACTACATGGTGTTTAGAGAGGAGTTCGGTCCTGTTAACGGGCTCCCCACCAGGCTCTTCTTCACCGGCCCGGACATCGGTGAAGAATTCCAAGTGGAGATACAACCTGGAAAAGTTCTGAACATGAAGGTGCTGGCTATCAGTGATCTGCACCCCAATGGACAAAGAGAGGTGTTCTGTGAGATGAATGGTCAGCTTAGGACTGTTATGGTGGAGGACAAATCTGTCACTAAGGTATAAATCGGCGCGGTTTATTTGTTTATGAACCGCCTTTGTCTACTTTGGAATTTCGTGACTTAAGCAGTTGGTGCAACAGCTAAACTAGTCCGTACGGTTCGGATTCCTTAGTTGAAATTTTAATTGCCCGAAAATTTTAGGGAACAAAATCTTCCTAAGAGAAATTGCTAGCTAAAGTGAACTTTCCACGAACTTTCTAGGGAACTATTTGCTTCCCGAAAATGCCAGCTGACGTTTTTGACTTCCAACAACGTCAGGGAACTTCTGCGAACTTCTGTCGCGTACAAATGGCCCAAAATTAGGCTTTTGACTGCGCAAGATACTTAAAGAAACGTTAAAAAAATAAAGATAAATACCATTTTATACCATGTATACCATTAATATATCTACAGTTTGTAACCTACGTCTCACGTATTACGCTTGGGCTGCCTTTGGATTTTACAGACCATTGTCGGTGGGGTCAGATACGGAAATAAAAAAATGTGTAGTCCATCGGAAAACAGTGGATGTCATCACTCTTTGGACGACTCTGTCTAATTTTCTTTTTTTGGTTTGTTTTGTTTTTTCTCGGTTTTGCGCCGTGTATGGCTTGTCGACCAGCAGCACAAGTGTCTTTTCGTTTGAAAACACATTTTTTCTTTATTCTGTAGAAACTTGAGCGACATCCCAAAGCCGACAAGTCAGTCAAAGGTTCCGTGGGAGCTCCCATGCCTGGGAAAGTCGTGGGGATCCGAGTCAAGGAGAAGGAGGTTGTCAAGAAAGGTGCACCTCTTGTGGTGCTGAGCGCCATGAAGATGGAGACCAACGTCAGTGCACCTATTGATGGCACGGTTACCAAGATTTCTGTCAAACTGAACCAGAGCTTGGAGGCAGGAGATTTGTTGGTCGATATTGAACCTCTCAGTTAGTTGGGGAACTGTTTTCAGGGTATCGAGACTGATCGATTGCTTTCGATTTATCTTCGGAGAGCTTCGTGTGGGAAAGTAATAAAAAGGCATTGGCTCGTTCCCGCTTAACCTGGATTCACTCCCTGAGTTCAGTCTCTAATCAGTCCATGATTGAAATAATGATCCTGGTTGATGCGTACGACTATACATGTCAAAGATCAAAGATCCTTGTAATGCATGGGGTTATAGTGCCTGTCGGAGTGGATGTTCTTTGATTTGGGTCGTTGTAGTGTGACCATGGGAAAAAATCTAAGAAGCAATACGTATGAAGCACTTCGTAGCTTTAGCATAGGTTGGGTCTAAGTTAGTTGCTCTGTCAGATTTTCACATTCTTCTCTTTTCTGAGTTCAGCTGCTTTTGTGAGTGATGGGGTTAAGCACTTAGCACATACCATTTGTCACTCTATCAGGGAGATCAGAGGTAGAGCATTATTTTGGAAATTAGTCATCTACGGTAGAAAATTTAGGAGTGATCGTTGAAAAGTTGATATCCATAATAGTCATTCTGACTGCGTTTTTATCCCACTCAAAGTTAAATAACAATTCTAAAAAGAGAAGTGGTAGTCACCAGTGCTATCACTTAAAAACGTTTTTTCTTGTTTTCCAATTTCTGTTGCCAGTTAAGCTAAAAATGTATCTATCTTTCTGTTCTTCGTGCGAAGTAATCTTTCGTCTTGATTAATCTGTTATTTCCTTAAAGTAGTTTCTTGCCAATAAAGCAGATAGGTCATTATATAAAACATTAAAATGGTTATTTGCATTTAGTAAAGGAACGAAGAAGGTAACTTTTAAAACATTGATTTTGCAAGGAAATATCAGTGACACGCCATAAGGTAGCATTTTAGTTGTTAGCCATTATTTAGTAAAAATAAATTGCGTTATTTTTATGGAGGTAAACAGGCTGTAAAATTTGTGGTGAAATTAGTTAATAAATGGCAAATTTCATCCTGATGGTCGTTTCATTCTCCCGATTTAGGCCTCTTAGTATTGTTTGCAAGGAGTGGGTTCATTCTAAGCTGCTGTCTAAGTATCTCTAAGACGGAAAAAAAATACGCGCGTCGTACTCTTATTTTGTTTTCAATGTTGTAATTTCGATTAAAGAGTGAGGCTTGGTAATATTTCCCATCAAGAACTCACTGGAACTCACTGCAAACTAGCCTTCCCTGACAAATACTCTAGCCTGAGTATCTTTAAGAACTTCTTGCGTGCTCCCTAGTTTTCCCCACTGGACATTTTTGGCTTGTTACCCAATGTAAGGTTGCGTGACGAGCCAAAAGAATGTCTGCGCAGGAGGCTATGCATTCTCTGTATGTGCCCCCCCCCCCCCCCCCCCAAGCTATTTTGGAACTGTCTTCCTAACTATATGCGCAGCTCCAGCGTCAGCACTTTTCAAGTCATCTCTGAGAACTTATCTTTTTTCCGATATTCTATTTCTTGGGTAATGCAAGTTTTATCATTTCATTTTCTTCTTCTATTGAAAAGCACTTTAGAACTTTCGTATAAACCGCTGTATGATTTTATTGTTCTATTTAATATTGTAATTTAATGTTTTTGTTTGTTATAATGACCGATAAAGCTGGAAGAACTTTCAACAGCTTCGTCTGCACTCAAATCTCTTTACTGCTGTCCATGTCCATGGCTGCTAATGCTCAGGCTCAAACTTTATTTGATAGATTTAAGGGGTAATGCCCGCTACCACGTTGCCTTAGTGCTCAATGAGTAGCTTTTAGCTTACCTAAACACATTAATTTGTGTGGTATTCTTGTCACTCCAAGCCACATCCCACAAGCTTCACATCTTCATCTCTTCTACTAATAGTTTTACTTTATTGACTAACAACACTTTCGCATCAAGTTAGTACACAATTATTAACTCGGTTTTAAGAAACCGACAACACCTGTTTTCAATAGCCCTTCCCAGTTTTCAACCGTCTGTAAATTCGTTCCCAGACCATCCAATTCACTTGCTTGGAAACACTTGTGCAATCCGTGAAGACTTCCCAAAACGTCCACCGCTGTAATTTGAAAATTTAGGCAAATTGATCGAGCACTCATAGATATTACATATTAGAGCAATTTTTGCTAGTTTTCGCGTTGGCTAACATGAGCGCTAAACTGCCCGAGCGTGATGGTGCTGCTGCGAAAACCCGAAACCCGAGGAAGGTTAGCTATTTAGTTCTTCACCTTCTTATAATTTCTTTTCAGTATAGAGGCAAGAAATACTAATTGTAAATAGTAAGGTAATCGTTTTAATTCGATTTTCTTTCTTTTTAAGCCTGTAGTGGTTTCAAGTCTTTCAAGCCCCTCCACGAATTGAATGTTGCGTGACTGCAGCTGGTCAATGATAGTGGTCACGCGATATTATATGCGACCAAACACTTTGTCCACGATCACCCATTTTTTCCGACTTGGCAAACAGATAGTCTGGTAGAACTCACCAACTCATATTTACTAAAGTATGACTTTCCCCCAATCATAAGAAAAATAATTATTTTTTCAGAGTTCGGGTCACAGTGTTCAACTCTCCAAAGCGCTGTCCTATATTCTGCGGCATGGAGCAGCTAAAGAAGGACTTGAAATGTCAGAAGAAGGTAAAATGACTTGGCAGAATTTGGTAGATAAATATTGTTTAAGTTTGCTTTCTTGAATGATAACGAACACACTGTTGCTCCATAACGGACTTGCTCACTTGCATCACAGCTGGTAACCCTTCACCTCCCTACCCCCCGGCCCACCCAGTTTCACAAAGTGAGTTGCAGCGGTCACTGGTTACACTTGACAAACTAAAGTCTTGTTTTTGTTTCAAGTTTCAAATTTATTGCTTGATAGGTTTTGTTTTTGTGGATGATCTACTGAAATTACGACAGTTCAAGAAATACTCAGAGGATGACGTCAAAAGAGTTGTTGCTGATAATGACAAGAAACGGTTTGCTCTGAGAAATGATCCAGTAACTAACAGACTTCAAATCAGAGCCAATCAGGGGCACACCATGCAGGTTTGTGATCACTTTCATAAAATTAGTTGCATGGCAGTAGTTCGAGCACCATCTAATTTTCCTTGTGTTACTCTTACTAGTTAAAAAAAAAAACGTCTCAACAATAAAACAACTTCTTCCATCCAGCTCTATGATAACAAATTCATGCAAGCTAGCGAGCAGGATTTGCACAAGAATATTAAGAATTGCCAAGTTACCTTGGGTGAAAAGAGGGGCACTGGAGTATGAACCCTGAAGTATTTAGGCAGCTAACCCTGCCCCTTGGTAGGTTGGGAGTTATCTAGGGGTGGTATCAAAATGCTTAATGCCATGTGCCTTTTTTAAAAAATGGCAATCTAGAAATAGAAAAAATTCAGCACTGTTGAAGACCAGCTGCAACAAGTTCTGTGCCATGTTTAACTGATACATATTTATTCAATTTCATTTCTGTATTAGGTTGATGATCTTGAATTAGATCCCATTACAGACCACACAGAAACAAGTGTAGTTGTACATGGCACTTACCGTGATTGCTGGCCTCAAATAAAAGCCCAGGTAGGTCATTTTACCTTCTGAACATGCCATCCAGATAATCATTGGGCTTTTGGAGGGTGTTTTCCATGCCCAACCCAAGGGACCCTAGAGGAGGCCTAGGTTTGCCATTGTGAGGACTGACTTCTTTTGTCTTTTGTCAGGGTTTATCAAAGATGAGCAGAAACCACATTCACTTTGCACCTGGAGAACCTGGCAAAGAAGGTGTCATCAGTGGTAAGTTGACAGGCAATTAACAATCATCATAATTGAGGAAGTGGTGGCAAAGAGGAACTATGTTGCGGTTCAATTTCATCCTTGATTTAAATTTAATTTTCCTTTGTGGTTGTGTATGATAACAAGTTGGAAACAAGGGAAAATAAAATTGAAACCAAGGATAACATTGAATCACAACAACTACACTCACTTTCAGGATGATTTTTGTATTTGTTGTAAAATTTGACCAAACTACAGGTGTGTCTTAAACTTTAATAACCCACAACCATTTCCCAAAAATGGGGGCAAGGTAAATAACAGAAAATAGCTGGGTACTAACATTTAGGTTTATCTTTGTTTTCTTTTCGGGCAGAATGCCTTTGAACATCTATATGAGAAACAGTACTGTCCCATTTGTGGGGTTTGATTCTAGTCTTGAAGAAACAATTAAAAATAATGAGCTAAAATTTGGTAAAGGCCATTTATCCCCAAGCCTTTCAATTTTTTTCCATTTGTTGATAATAATTTTGCCCAAGAAGCCCTCTTGTTGTTACAAAATAATGTCATCACCTCAAAATTCTTTCTCTAGGAATGAGAAGGAGCTGTGAAGTCTTAATCTTTATCAATCTTGAAAAGGCCATCAGTGGTAAGACTCCAGAACATACGACTTGTATAATTTTTCTATTTTGTGCCTTATGTTGTTTGCATAGTATTCCCTTTCCTTCCAGATGGCTTCAAATTTTACAGATCTGCGAACAATGTGATTCTTTGTCCTGGAAATGAGCAAGGATTTCTTCCTTCATGTTATTTCCAAAGAGTTGTACAGACCAGACCCAGTAAGTTCTGTTTTGGTTTTTTAAAGTTTTTTTATTTTTCATACAACAATAAAATACAAAGATCTTTTCAATGGGGAAAATCACATCTTGATGTTCCATAAAGACACAAGAAATCCATGACTGTTGACATTATCACTATTTTATTCTGAATGAAGTCCAATTAAGATTCACAATAGGAAAATGCATTAAATTTACGTGAGTTCAAAGTTGTTAGTCACTTTACTTTCCTTTACTCAATGTCATATACTTTTTTTCCAAGGGTAAGGGGCTGATATATTACTTTATGAAAACAAGAACAAGACTTGCTTTAATTTGGGTGGTCACCTTTTTGTTTTACAGATGGTCAAAGGTTTTTCTTGATGCCCTTTAGAATCTGGTAATACATCACACAAGAAACCTTTAGAAAAAGAGATTCATTATAGTAACAATCCTTGTGTTTCATAATTTGCTTCTAACTCTTGTAACTTGGAGGGCATTACAGTTTTATACCCTGTATTATTTCTTTTTCAGGTCATGAACTGCTTTATTCCACAGAGTGAACAAACTATTGCCTGGTCTGAAGCTGCAAACTGCAAAACACGTCATACACACCCCATCCAGCATTACCACTGTCTTTAAAAATAAAATATTAATAAAACTTTTTAGTCATAATTTGCTGTTCATCTCCTTAGTCAAGAAGTGTCCCATTGGGTTTCAGTGACATACCCCAGGGTTGTACCTAAGAAATGACTCAGCCGGTTTAGGTAGCAGTTCAGGTGGGTTAATTACCGTGTGTTCACTGGCCAAAATTCAGCTGGCAATCACCTCTTTCTCAGCCAGTGCTTCGTGACAACCCTGCATACCCCCAATAAAATCATGAGATGCCACAATAATAATATTATTCTGTGTAGCATAATGATATGTCAGCCTACGTGGCAGGCATAAAAAGGGAAAGGGGATGGGAAGTGAGAAAACAAGAGAGGGAGGAGAAGGGGGACTCAAGAAATAGTATGTTGACAGTTGGTTGCATGGGAATTGAACTGGTCAACACAAAGTACCAAGAACTTGCTATTGCAAGCTATACTGAGCCAATTTGAACTTGGTCACAAATTGACTGTCCGTTAACACAAAATAAAAATTTACCAGAATGTGTTGGGGAAATTTATGCAAGTCCTCGTTTTCAGGAAATATCAAATTATAAACAATCAGGAGTACAGAGTCGAATCCCTGGAGACATTATTTGCTGCGGATGAATTAACACAATAACACATTAAGCCACGATGCTGATATTTTTGACTCTGTAATATTGAATATAATTATTTCTGTGAAAACAGATACATAGCTAAAGGTCATAATTCCTAGTGCAAACAAACATTTGGTAAATGAGACTTTTAGCATCTCCTGTGTGTATAACAGCTGAAACATCTCTTCCCTCTGGAGGAGCTCTTATCGCCACTTCTTGTTCTGACTTCAGTGGAAATTTGCAATTTTGCCCTAACAATCTGCTAAAATCAGGCCAGGACTTTGCTCTTTCTCTGACGGCGAAAATATAAAATTCTTGAAATGATAATGGCTTCCTGCAGACGTGAATTAGCCAAAAATTGGTGGGTGGGGATTCAAATTATGTGTTCTTACAGGCAGGCGTTCCTTTTCCCTTCTCCTCTCCAGCCTCCTGCCATTTTTTTCTAGTTTTCTCTTTCCCAATCCCCCTGCCACACAGGCTAATGATAAATTATGTTTAAAATATTTCAGGACCTCTACATAAAATGTAGCTTTCCATATTATGTTGTCCTAATGTTTCCAAACTGTGAGTACTCTGAAAGAGCAGTCTTGCTAATTTTATAATCCTCTTGCATTTAAGTAAAGAAAAGTATTTAAGTAGTATTAATATTAGTATAGCGCATGAAACTTGGCTTGGTCAGGCTTTTAACATTATGATCACTGCCTTCTTTGAACAGTTTACACTCACAAGTTTGCAAAAGAACAATGTGAAATAAATTAATTTTTTTATTTCTCATTAGTAGCCTAGGGCAGTGGTTGGTATTCCTGTATTAGAAAAGTTTTGTTTCCATAGAAACTCTGTGAGGTAAGCACTACCATCACCACAACTCTGTGAACAAGTGTAGATCACTAATGTACCCCAGTCCACACTCTCCTCAAAACTGTCCACTTGTAAGTAATTAAGCATTTGAGGCATGACCTAAGCAGTAAGATAAAAAGTACCAGCTTGTTAACTACGGTCTGGAAAAGGGGAATGGTTATGTGGGTATTTAAAGTGCCCCTAACCCCAAAAATGTTTTCACTAAAAATAAATCTTTTTACTTCTGGCTTTTTGCTTTAAAGGTGAGCATTTATTTTAGTTATATAATATACATTTTAGCTTGATTTTTGTGTAATTAATTATAGGATAGTTTTCTTAATACATAGATGTATTTTTAGTGGTAATGTAGTTTCTTAAAATCTGTTATGTAAAAAGCTCACTGGAAGAGCATTTTTAGTGAAGTGATACCGTGAATAAAACTTGATACTACTACTGCTATCATTTTGTTTCATGGCCCAGTCAGAAAGGATGTAGGTCTATTCCTGATTTGCATTGCATTAGCTCTTTGTAAAAATGCATGCAAAGTAGATTGTGACGTCAAGCCAGAAATAGAGCCACTCCCTTTCTGACTCAGTCATGAAACAAAAGATCCTTGGTTTTTCATAGGTTTTGAAGCTTATAAAATGCAAGATTTATTGAAAAAGGAAAAAGGCCCCAGTGTGTTTTGAACAGGTGCAAAAGATTTGTTTTAGCAAAAAAAAATTGGGGGTTGGGAGCACTTTTTAAGTCTTTGATAGGAATGAGAATACAACACGAATAGGGATGACCAAGAATTAATATGCAAATAAATTATATACACAAACATAGCTTACATGAGCTAAGGAAAATATGCTAATGGTATACAATCATAGTATGTGTTAACATTTACCTGAAATTCAAAAACCCTTTTAGATCCACAGTCACATGGTGGGATTTCTTTGTCACCCGGTTTACCTTCATCAGATACCCACAGGGGCTCACCATTTCTGTGATAGCGTAACACCTGAAGTTGTTAAAAATTGGGAAATGGTAATACAACAGATACAGACAGGTAGAGTTTTTTGTTTGTTGCACAATGGGTAGTCAAAAGAAATCACAATTTTCTCACTGCTCTTCTTTAACCAGGTTTTAGGTCGACCTCTTGTGGTTCACCGTGTGGTTATAAAAAAAATCCCATGTTTACTCAGTTAGACTGCGAGTTAAGATTTGTGGTCCCAGAAAATATCCATACCCCTCCCCCCCCCCCCCCCTCAATGATTTTTTTGGTTTGCTCCTCCCCCACCCCCAAATCTCTGGAAATTTCATTTTAGTTCCTTACTTTTCTTTAAAAAGCTTTGCTTTTGCCACACCCCTCCCCCGTGGTTTTCCATTAACCTTCCATGGGGGAAGGTATGGATATTTTCTGGAACTGCACAGTTGGCTTCAAGTCACCACTTGTCAGGGGTTTCATTAGAAGCCGGCAACCGGCGAAAATCGCCGCCTAGTTTGTCAGAATTTAACTCTCACCGCCGCCTACTTTGTCTAGATTTCACCAAAATGATTAAAACAAATTAATCAGGTCGCCGCTTACTTTAGCAAGCTCAGACGGCTATTTCAAAACTTATTGAAACCCGTGCTTAGTGGGGAGGGGATAGTCATTGGGTTACTAAGAATTTGAAGTGGGCAGGGTTGTCAAAAAGATTTTAGGTAGAAGGAGAATCAGGGGGTAACAACACCATTTTTCCCCTACGTTTTCTCTTTTTACTGGCAAATCGTAGTCAGTGAAACTAGGAAACTAGCTGGCAATATTGCTGGTTACCAGTGCTTTTTGACAATCCTGGACTAGATGGTGCTCTGAACAAAGTGAAAACATGATTGCAATATTTTACAGCAAAAAACAATGCGATTATCCCATTACAGCAGAATAAACACCTATATATTGATCATTACAACATTCTCAAAATAAATACAATGTATCTAGCTAATTAATACAAACTTGTTTTGGTTCTCTTGAAACTCTTTTCTTGAATTTTCTGAACTGTTTGTCAGCAAGTAGAGCTTCTTTTCCAAGGGTAGCCAGAAATTCTAATTCTTTGTCATCACCATCTTCATCAGTGAGAACTGTATTTGTTTGGACAAATTGTTTATAGTCATCTAATCTCTCATCCTCACTTTTGTCATAATTATCACTGTCGTCAGGCTCTGTCTCGATCACCAGCTCATATTCAGGAAAAAGAACTTTGCTTCTGGCACTCTTACCTGGGTTATTGCCTATGGTGTGAAAATATACAGCAGCATTGTCATAGGCATACATGCTGAATTAAAGATGTTTCCTTTTGTTTTACATCATCTGTCTCCATGCCATAGGGGAAAAAATTCTCATGAGGTTTTTGTTCATTATCTATGTCTTACACATTAAGTAGAGAGGAAAATCCCTAAAACTTAGAGAAAATCATGTGTAGTTCTGATTATTTTGCCAATCCAAGATATTCCAGCCTTCTTTACAAGCCTACGTAAGCAACTGTTGTGAACGCACATAACTGCAATGACAATGACAAAATTGTATGAATTTCCATACTTACGATATCATAAATCTCACAAAATTGATCTCTAGAGTTTTGCACCTAGGCGATCGTTAACCATTGGCACAATTTTCGATATCCAGAAGTGTCCGCCACTCAAGTTTTAGGCTTTTTTCTGTTCTGGTCATGTGACCTGCCAAATATGGTTGTGACTCGAAAATCTTGAAAACCTTTAAAAACATAGCCAAACAGCTTTCCTGTGAAAGGTAGGGTTTCCAAGATATGAGGGTTAGGAACTTTCCATAGCAACAATTTTAGCTAATTTTGTAGTTAAGTTAGTCCCCCCTTAAGCTTAGGAAACCCTGTCACCTGATTCCCTCAGTGGACTGCCTCAGGAAGTTAAGGGGCTGTCAACATATTCACTTCTTCCTTGCTTAACATCAACTGGATATAGGGGGAGGGGGAAAGAAGAAACCATTTTTGGACCTTTATTTGCAGGGGGTATTTTTGACCAAAAGCAAACTGGGCAATTTTAATAGAGACGTCATTTTCAGAATGGCAACACACGACACTATTAAAGGAAAAACTCACTATTCATTGGATTCTGGTTTTCTCTTTTGAATATTGAGAATGTCACCTATGTACTAAACTTTAGCACATGGAATGCAGTGCCTTTTGGGGCAGCAAATTCCAAGTGGATGTTAAGGAGGGGGAAGGGGGGTGGGTCTGACCTAAACATCCAGTTGACCTTGAGGCAGGATGGTTGAGGCAGGATGGCCGAGTGGTCTTAAGGGCGCTGGATTTCAATGCGGTGACCCGGGTTCAAATCCTGCTCTTACCACTAGCTGGAGTTGTTCTGGGTAAGTGCCTGGTTCAACTCCTCGGTCTTCCTTGTAAATAGCCAACTGGTCTGCCTCCAGCCAGTTGGGATTCTTATCATGTTATGTTCATTTGAATTATTTGTTTCCTGTGTTTGCTCGGCCCCACTAGCCTATGTGCTAAATAAACTGCCGAGGGTAAATAAAGGTATTATTATTATTAAGTGGGGAAGAAATGGATATGTTGACAGCCCTGGGTATGGCATCAAAGTAGAGTATTCCACTAGATTACAGAACACCCGGCCACATAATTTACATACATTGAATAACAGTAGCGTCCATTGTAGTATGCCTCATTCTTCAAAAGCCTCCAACATATGTAAATGATGTGGACAGGTATTCTGTAATTTCTCTGAGCATTCACCTTCAAAAAATTGTTCTTGGTTAAATCCCTCTTCTGCACATAATAACATTGTACAAAAGCCTTTATGTCCTGACTTCCAATCAACTGTTTGGTGTTCACGGCTGCAGTACTGGGCCATGTGGCACTTTGAGCACATCTTGCCCCCTCTGCACCCACAAACATCACACAAGGTCGTCCATGCTTTTGGTTTAAACTCCTCTGGTACCGATTCTAACAAGAGTTCCCTCATTTCATCAATATCAGGTGGAGGGTGAAAGTTGTAAAACCTGTTCTCGCGTTTCAGTTGATTCCTCAAAACAAGGAAACAATCACTGCGATTTTTTGTGTGGCACTTCCCGTCTTTACAACAAAACAAATAGATTGTACGATGGAAGCTTCTATCCTCTGACATCGGTGCATACACCTGTAACAAAAATGCCATCGGTTTTTGGCAAATCTTGCAAAGCATGCGGCTTGGATCTGGCAGATCTTGTAAGTTTAACCACGCTGGAATTCCACCGACTTTGCTCGGAAAAAATGTGCTTGTAAACCTAAGCTTACGAACCACATCATCGTCATCAATTGCCTCGGCAAAACCCAACTCAACTTCTTTTTCCATCTTTCTCTGTTTCGCCTCCGTACGAATCGCCATTTTTTGGGTAGGTACGTCATGTATGGGGACATATATTGTACCGTATACATTAAACGTACCGTGTACTTTAGATGCTTGCATTGCTTGGGTTGCTTTAGTTGCTTGAGGTGCTTGGGTTGCTTGGGTTGCTTGGGTTACTTGATGTGCTTGAGGTGCTTGGGTTGCTTGGGGTGCTTGACGTGCTTGACGTGCTTGAGGTGCTTGGGTTGCTTTGGGGTGCTTGACGTGCTTGACGTGCTTGAGGTGCTTGGGGTGCTTGAGGTGCTTGAGGTGCTTTGGGTGCTTGAGGTGCTTGAGGTGCTTGGGGTGCTTGGGGTGCTTGGGGTGCTTGAGGTGCTTGGGGTGCTTTGGGTGCTTGAGGTGCTTGAGGTGCTTTGGGTGCTTGAGGTGCTTGGGGTGCTTTGGGTGCTTGAGGTGCTTGAGGTGCTTGAGGTGCTTGAGGTGCTTGGGGTGCTTGAGGTGCTTGGGGTGCTTGAGGTGCTTTGGGTGCTTTGGGTGCTTGAGGTGCTTGAGGTGCTTCGCGTGCTTGAGGTGCTTGAGGTGCTTGGGGTGCTTGAGGTGCTTGAGGTGCTTGGGGTGCTTGAGGTGCTTGAGGTGCTTGAGGTGCTTGGGGTGCTTGAGGTGCTTGGGGTGCTTTGGGTGCTTGAGGTGCTTGGGGTGCTTGAGGTGCTTTGGGTGCTTTGGGTGCTTGAGGTGCTTGAGGTGCTTGGGGTGCTTTGGGTGCTTGAGGTGCTTGAGGTGCTTGGGGTGCTTGAGGTGCTTGGGGTGCTTTGGGTGCTTGAGGTGCTTGGGGTGCTTAAGGTGCTTTGGGTGCTTTGGGTGCTTGAGGTGCTTGAGGTGCTTGAGGTGCTTTGGGTGCTTGAGGTGCTTCGCGTGCTTGAGGTGCTTGAGGTGCTTGGGGTGCTTGAGGTGCTTGAGGTGCTTGGGGTGCTTTGGGTGCTTGAGGTGCTTGAGGTGCTTGGGGTGCTTGAGGTGCTTGGGGTGCTTTGGGTGCTTGAGGTGCTTGGGGTGCTTGAGGTGCTTTGGGTGCTTTGGGTGCTTGAGGTGCTTGAGGTGCTTGGGGTGCTTTGGGTGCTTGAGGTGCTTGAGGTGCTTGAGGTGCTTGAGGTGCTTGAGGTGCTTGGGGTGCTTGAGGTGCTTGGGGTGCTTTGGGTGCTTTGGGTGCTTGAGGTGCTTTGGGTGCTTTGGGTGCTTGAGGTGCTTTGGGTGCTTGAGGTGCTTCGCATGCTTGAGGTGCTTGAGGTGCTTGGGGTGCTTTGGGTGCTTGAGGTGCTTGAGGTGCTTGGGGTGCTTGAGGTGCTTGGGGTGCTTGAGGTGCTTGGGGTGCTTGAGGTGCTTTGGGTGCTTTGGGTGCTTGAGGTGCTTGAGGTGCTTGGGGTGCTTTGGGTGCTTGAGGTGCTTGAGGTGCTTGGGGTGCTTGAGGTGCTTTGGGTGCTTTGGGTGCTTTGGATGCTTGAGGTGCTTGAGGTCCTTGAGGTGCTTGAGGTGCTTGGGGTGCTTGAGGTGCTTGAGGTGCTTTGGGTGCTTGAGGTGCTTGAGGTGCTTGAGGTGCTTGGGGTGCTTGAGGTGCTTGGGGTGCTTTGGGTGCTTGAGGTGCTTGAGGTGCTTGAGGTGCTTGAGGTGCTTGAGGTGCTTTGGGTGCTTGAGGTGCTTGGGGTGCTTTGGGTGCTTGAGGTGCTTGAGGTGCTTGAGGTGCTTGGGGTGCTTGAGGTGCTTGGGGTGCTTGAGGTGCTTTGGGTGCTTTGGGTGCTTGAGGTGCTTGAGGTGCTTCGCGTGCTTGAGGTGCTTGAGGTGCTTGGGGTGCTTGAGGTGCTTGAGGTGCTTGGGGTGCTTGAGGTGCTTGAGGTGCTTGAGGTGCTTGGGGTGCTTGAGGTGCTTGGGGTGCTTTGGGTGCTTGAGGTGCTTGGGGTGCTTGAGGTGCTTTGGGTGCTTTGGGTGCTTGAGGTGCTTGAGGTGCTTGGGGTGCTTTGGGTGCTTGAGGTGCTTGAGGTGCTTGGGGTGCTTGAGGTGCTTGGGGTGCTTTGGGTGCTTGAGGTGCTTGGGGTGCTTAAGGTGCTTTGGGTGCTTTGGGTGCTTGAGGTGCTTGAGGTGCTTGAGGTGCTTTGGGTGCTTGAGGTGCTTCGCGTGCTTGAGGTGCTTGAGGTGCTTGGGGTGCTTGAGGTGCTTGAGGTGCTTGGGGTGCTTTGGGTGCTTGAGGTGCTTGAGGTGCTTGGGGTGCTTGAGGTGCTTGCGGTGCTTTGGGTGCTTGAGGTGCTTGGGGTGCTTGAGGTGCTTTGGGTGCTTTGGGTGCTTGAGGTGCTTGAGGTGCTTGGGGTGCTTTGGGTGCTTGAGGTGCTTGAGGTGCTTGAGGTGCTTGAGGTGCTTGGGGTGCTTGAGGTGCTTGGGGTGCTTTGGGTGCTTTGGGTGCTTGAGGTGCTTGAGGTGCTTGGGGTGCTTTGGGTGCTTGAGGTGCTTGAGGTGCTTGGGGTGCTTGAGGTGCTTGGGGTGCTTTGGGTGCTTGAGGTGCTTGGGGTGCTTAAGGTGCTTTGGGTGCTTTGGGTGCTTGAGGTGCTTGAGGTGCTTGAGGTGCTTTGGGTGCTTGAGGTGCTTCGCGTGCTTGAGGTGCTTGAGGTGCTTGGGGTGCTTGAGGTGCTTGAGGTGCTTGGGGTGCTTTGGGTGCTTGAGGTGCTTGAGGTGCTTGGGGTGCTTGAGGTGCTTGGGGTGCTTTGGGTGCTTGAGGTGCTTGGGGTGCTTGAGGTGCTTTGGGTGCTTTGGGTGCTTGAGGTGCTTGAGGTGCTTGGGGTGCTTTGGGTGCTTGAGGTGCTTGAGGTGCTTGAGGTGCTTGAGGTGCTTGGGGTGCTTGAGGTGCTTGGGGTGCTTTGGGTGCTTTGGGTGCTTGAGGTGCTTTGGGTGCTTGGGGTGCTTGAGGTGCTTGAGGTGCTTGGGGTGCTTTGGGTGCTTGAGGTGCTTGAGGTGCTTGGGGTGCTTGAGGTGCTTGGGGTGCTTTGGGTGCTTGAGGTGCTTGGGGTGCTTGAGGTGCTTTGGGTGCTTTGGGTGCTTGAGGTGCTTGAGGTGCTTGGGGTGCTTTGGGTGCTTGAGGTGCTTGAGGTGCTTGAGGTGCTTGAGGTGCTTGGGGTGCTTGAGGTGCTTGGGGTGCTTTGGGTGCTTTGGGTGCTTGAGGTGCTTTGGGTGCTTTGGGTGCTTGAGGTGCTTTGGGTGCTTGAGGTGCTTCGCATGCTTGAGGTGCTTGAGGTGCTTGGGGTGCTTTGGGTGCTTGAGGTGCTTGAGGTGCTTGGGGTGCTTGAGGTGCTTGGGGTGCTTGAGGTGCTTGGGGTGCTTGAGGTGCTTTGGGTGCTTTGGGTGCTTGAGGTGCTTGAGGTGCTTGGGGTGCTTTGGGTGCTTGAGGTGCTTGAGGTGCTTGGGGTGCTTGAGGTGCTTTGGGTGCTTTGGGTGCTTTGGATGCTTGAGGTGCTTGAGGTCCTTGAGGTGCTTGAGGTGCTTGGGGTGCTTGAGGTGCTTGAGGTGCTTTGGGTGCTTGAGGTGCTTGAGGTGCTTGAGGTGCTTGGGGTGCTTGAGGTGCTTGGGGTGCTTTGGGTGCTTGAGGTGCTTGAGGTGCTTGAGGTGCTTGAGGTGCTTGAGGTGCTTGAGGTGCTTTGGGTGCTTGAGGTGCTTGGGGTGCTTTGGGTGCTTGAGGTGCTTGAGGTGCTTGAGGTGCTTGGGGTGCTTGAGGTGCTTGGGGTGCTTTGGGTGCTTGGGGTGCTTGGGGTGCTTGAGGTGCTTTGGGTGCTTTGGGTGCTTGAGGTGCTTGAGGTACTTGAGGTGCTTGAGGTGCTTGAGGTGCTTTGGGTGCTTGAGGTGCTTCGCGTGCTTAAGGTGCTTGAGGTGCTTGGGGTGCTTGAGGTGCTTGGGGTGCTTGGGGTGCTTGAGGTGCTTGAGGTGCTTGAGGTGCTTGGGGTGCTTGAGGTGCTTGGGGTGCTTTGGGTGCTTGAGGTGCTTGGGGTGCTTGAGGTGCTTTGGGTGCTTTGGGTGCTTGAGGTGCTTGAGGTGCTTGGGGTGCTTGAGGTGCTTGAGGTGCTTTGGGTGCTTGAGGTGCTTGAGGTGCTTGAGGTGCTTGGGGTGCTTGAGGTGCTTGGGGTGCTTGAGGTGCTTTGGGTGCTTTGGATGCTTGAGGTGCTTGAGGTCCTTGAGGTGCTTGAGGTGCTTTGGGTGCTTGAGGTGCTTCGCGTGCTTGAGGTGCTTGGGGTGCTTGAGGTGCTTGGGGTGCTTGAGGTGCTTTGGGTGCTTGAGGTTCTTGAGGTGCTTGGGGTGCTTGACGTGCTCGAGGTGCTTGGGTTACTTGACGTGCTTGAGGTGCTTGGGTTGCTTTAGGTGCTTGGCGTGCTTTGGCTACTTGGGGTGCTTGGCGTGCTTGGGTTACTTGGGGTGCTTGAGATGCTTGGGTTGCTTTAGGTGCTTGGCGTGCTTTGGCTACTTGGGGTGCTTGGCGTGCTTGGGTTACTTGGGGTGCTTGAGATGCTTGGGTTGCTTGAGGTACTTGGGTTGCTTTAGGTGCTTGGCGTGCTTGGGCTACTTGGGGTGTTGGAGATGCTTGGGTTGCTTGACGTGCTTGGGTTGCTTTAGGTGCTTGGTGTGCTTGGGCTACTTGGGGTGCTTGAGATGCTTGGGTTGCTTGACGTGCTTGGGTTACTTTAGGTGCTTGGCGTGCTTGGGCTACTTGGGGTGCTTGAGATGCTTGGGTTGCTTGACGTGCTTGGGTTACTTGGGGTGTTTGGGCTAGGAAAATATCGGTAACGCGGCAGAAAATTGGTTTGGCCAAATATTCCGGTTAGTGATCTTTTCACAAATCGTTTTCCAATGGTCGCGCTTGGCGAAATATTATTTTCTAGGAATCTTTAAACAGCTCCATCCCGATTTCGAGAAGCCAATCAACTGCTGCCTTTTTTCCATTTAACTCCGAGACAGCCGGTTTCCCATTGACGCAACGGCGGCCTTTGCGCCTGTGGAAACCCAGTAGAAAATGCAAATCTAAAAGATCAGATTGTATCGGAAAAATGAACGGTCGCAAATCTGAAAACAAGAATTCTGCTTATTCACACGTGTTGCTAATAGGTCTGACTATAATTTGATATCAGAATACTACACCCCGAATGTGCAGTAAAGAAAAGAAGTAACAAAAACATATAAGCCAAAAAACTGCAGACATTTTTGCAGACATTGTTACAGATTACGCATGTCTGAAGTCTACACTACGACTATCGTCAAATATATGTACTGCACATTTTGCATTCTGCTTGTGGTTCAGCCTTGTTGCTTTAAAAATGCCTCCGAAGCGTACACTAGAATCGTTTTTTAAGGTCACAGCCAACGAGAAGAAATGCACTAGTGACCCAGAGGAAAGTGAAGTAGTATATATAAGCGTCCGAGGCTCATAAAGAGGCAGTTATGAAATTTTCCTTCAAAAAGACTGCCCAGGTAGTAGATCTCATGATTTCGTCTCAACTAGCGAATCTACAAGCCACTCGTCGAGCGGGCCTTTTGAAACAGATTACCTCATTACGCTTTCTTTTGAGGCAGGGCCTAGCGATAAGAGGCCACTCAGAAGATGAGGGAAACTTAAGTCAGCTTTTGAAACTAAGGGTGACAGCGATACCGTTCAAACGTGGCTAAATGAAGAAAAACATAGTCAACGATGGAGCTCCTCCTCATCGATTTAAAGCTTGCGACGAAATTAAAACGGAATTAGAAAGCCGGTTCAACCAAGCCAAGTTAAAGCCAGTCTCTAACTTAGAGAACCTTCTTGTGGGCGCAGCAAACAGCGACGACTTCAGCAAACATTTGGAAGAGCTGCAAAGGTCTTGCTTTCTGAACTGATATAGATTGTGGCCGGCTTGGGCACCAGCTTTACGTCGTGCATGACGTAGTGAAGACTACGCTTCCCGAAGTACGTCAGGTTACAAATATAAGAACCATTTGCGAAGCTTTCAACATGGGTAGACGCGATACTTTAAGTAATGGTCCTGGTAAGAAGGGAAGCAATTTCTTTTGTTAGGGTGCAATAAGCTTCCCTCACATAGGAATGTTTTCATGTTTACACAGAGAATGCGTAAACCTACAAAAAGGCAGTCTACAAAATAAAATATATTTAAACTTTGTTTTTAAAGGATGTTTTTTGGTGTTAAAAGATTTCAACCAATCATAAGAGCTGAAAACAATAGCCAAGAAAAGTTTGCAATTTTACATGTTCCCCACATAGAATTTCTGTCTTACTCAGTCTCACAAGAGATTTTGTTATAAGGAAGTTGGTTAGAAAACAAGGGGTTAATATACCCACTGCTTTGCAAAAATTTCATAAAATTTAATGTTTAAACCAATCAGAAGTGTAGTAGAGACAATAGAAAAGAGAGCACCTTTTTGCATTCCGACATGTTCATTGCGCTTGGTTCTTTCCTTCTTATCTGGACCATTACTTAATAAAATTGTCATCTCTATAACATAAAGTGCATTAGGAAATACTTATCGCATGTAACGTGAGTGCTTTAAGGTAGACATTAGTCTATATGAACTGCAAAATTAAACAGAACAAATAGCTTTGCACCTGAAAAGATTCTCCCGCATCAGTCTCCATTTCATGCTCGATCCAGTGCAACCGTAAGATTGCTCATAAGACAAATTGATGAAGATTTATGTCGGAACCTTCCTCGTGTCATCTCAAGAACGTGCCGTAACCCTGGTTGATGTCGGAAGGTGGGGCAACAGTATTGCCTGTATTGCATGCGAGTATGGTAACACCCGACCTCAATTTACTCCGTGGAAGGGCTAACCCTCAAAATCCTTTTCGGTAGTCAATGTGTGTTTTCCAACTCAGTTGATGAACCCAAATATCCGTGTTTTACTCTCCCAACCAGTCAGCCCTAATCTTTCATCTGTAACTAACCTCGTTAGATATGAATATTATAGATACTGTGAATGTTAGTTTAAATCCTCTCGATCAAACTGCTAAATAATTAGAAGGGGTGACATTTACCTCCATGTATGTCTGTGGGTCAGCTTCGTTCCATCAGTTAGCAAGGCACCACAACTGACAAAGTGTGGCTTATTTTAGTCTTGGACTGCGATTAGGCGTTCTTTTTCAAGGGTCGCGAAAAGCCAACAAATAACAGAAAACTGAATACCTGCTGTCTGGATATTTGCCTTTCTTTTTCATTCTCTTTTCGGGGTTTTTCCTGGTACTCTTAAGCCTAGTGTTCATATTTCGTGAAAATCCCGGACGATCGGGGATTGCGCAGTTTCCCGACCAACCTAGATTTTGCGGACATATAGGAAAATCCTCCCGATAGTGACTTTGGCGGAAATTGGAAAATACTCGAAAAAATTTAAACTTGCGATTTAGATGCTTTGTAACGAACTAAAACCATCGCCGACGTCTCCGACAGTACAACTTTTGAGTTTTCATATGTCAGAGATGATCGCCGACCATCGCAAAAATCTAGGACACGTCAGGAAAATAAAAACGCTTCCTCTTTTCCAAATTCGTCCCCGACCATCCCAGATTATCGGGGATGTCCACGATTTATTGTTTTCATTAATCGTCAAAATCTGGGACGGTCCGGAAACTGCGAAATCCCCGTTCGTCTGGAATTTTTCCGACGTACGAAAACTATTGCCATCAAGGTAATAGTCACTGGTGATGTCGTCACACTGAGGTATTGGGTCTCAAACAGGAACAAGTATATTTATTGTACAAGTTGAAGTGTGTTGTTTGTTACAAAATTGATTGAATTGTACTAATGAGCATAACTTCGTATAGTTTCCGTGAGTCTTTCTAGCCGATCTTAACTTCAGATTTGCTATAATGCAGATGCTACAACTACTTTTTACAGGGGCACAAAACGACCAATTTGTTGAAAAATGTATCATTATACCCCAGTTAATAAAACTAAATATTATTCAGGCATTTTCAGGTCTTTTTTGATATTGCTGGGAAAAAATATCTGTTCCTTTTTGCCAGCAAGAGACACAAGATATTTCCCAGCCAGCTAGATAAAATTGGTTGGTTTCCCAGCCAGGTGCAAATTGAGCACCCTGCACAACAACAAAAAAGACAATTTCATATGTCGTAAGCCTAAATGGGCGTGGCAAAAGGCCTCAACTCAAGCCTTCAGTGGGGGGGGGGGGGGAGGGGGGGAGACACAATTTTAACACAACAATCCACATTTTTTCAACAGCCAGCAACACTCACACTGCTACCACGCTTCAGTAATTAACAATTGTACCCATCACCAGTAAGACATTTCATAACCAAGCCCGGTAAATAACTGAAATTTTGCCAGCCAGCACAATACCTCGGGGGAACAGATACAGTGAGGAACAGATTCGTTTTGTGCCCCTGTTTTTAGGGGCATCCAAACAGATTTAAAGAAGTTTTTGCAAACTGTGAAAGTATTGGCCTAATCATTCTTCCCATTAAATTGTTCTCGTTCATAGGAGGAAGAAGTAAAGTTGACAATCTCTATGACAATTTGCACCCAGGAACTGTCTCAGGTAAGTTGGATGGTTTGTGGTTTAATCTGATCAGTTAAGTAATCGTCTCCTACATTAGGAGGATCTAGTTTCACTGACCTGGGCCAAATTCAGGTATAAGCACTTTAAGTTTGGTTGGAATAGTTACAGTACCCACATTTGCAATTAGTCAATCAGAAGCCAAGTCTACTGTCCTGATATCCTACGAGGGTGCTTACCATTTGTCAGAAAATTCCGGATGAAATGACCGTTGAATAATGGTAAGCGATTTTCCGAATTGGCCAACCAACTGATACCCCTAATATCCCACGATAATTATGATGGTCACTTTCAAGTAAGTTCTTACAGTAAATTTATCGTACGACAAACTGGAAAGAAGTCTTACCAATAAAACTGAACAGATGTAGCTGCTGTTTCCGGTTGTCGGTGGTAAAATTAAAGAGCAAAAACTTCAATGCCAAAGCTAAACTGGAGGGCGCTCGTCAACTGCACGATGTTTGCTGACAAATACTGAAAATTTGAACTTGCAACTGAAAGTTTGTTTGCAAAGTTTGAAAATACCACTATTTAACGACAACCTTACCTCTGGTTCCAAAAGTCCTTCCCACTGAACGTTTGAACTGCTGAGCTGAACGAGTATTTGAAGCTTTCATGTGACACTTACACTTGGTTTTTTACCTTGACTTACTCCTTGACTTTCACTCTTGTTTTGAACTGCCGGTAATAGTTTCGCAGAAAAACTAAAACTACTTTTCTTTCCTCACTTTTTGCGCCGTTTGTTGACTGGTATTATTCTCCTTGCGAGCCACACGATTGGACGCCTGACAGATTTCTAAAATTATCACCGGATTCTGGACTGAATTTGGTAGATACCTCAGCGTACCAAAAAGGTACGATTAGGTATAAATACTGCCAAGTTTTAGGCCCCCTTGGCACCAGTCCTGTGAAACAAAATGCACGAGTTCCCGTATGTACTTATTGACTGAGTGGGAGGGCCGGACGGGAAAATATTTGGCTCGAGGTCATGGCCGGTACGGACCGAGCGCAGCGAGGTCCGTGCGCCATGACCGAGAGCCAAATATTTTCCCGCCCGGCCCGACCTAACTCAGTCAATAAGCATTTTATCATATGGCTTCCTGAGACACTTCAAGAACGCGTAAAAGATGAAGTTTTTACAAAAAGGGCGACTAATTTGCACATAAAATTGATCTAATATGTTGTTTGTATTTGCTTTCTGGTTGTAAAATAAACTTACATGGTTAGTCGCGACGAAATCCTCCAAAATCGTATCGCGCGAGGTCGTACGTGTTCCTAACAGGGCCGTACGGCTTTTTCCGGCCCTGCTCGCGCTAATGCGTACGGCCCTCATACGGGGATTTTCTCAATAGTTTTAGAATGAAAGCGCGCGCGAGACCGTACGGGTCATATGATAATACTAGTTATTTTTGGATTAACGTTACCTAAGGTATTATAACCCAAACCAATCTATTGTAATATTTCTTTCCTTTTCAGGGAAGAGAAGGAGAACAAACAAGTGACAGAAGGAATACAACGGACAGATTTTTCTACGTTTGAAAGTCTGAATAACGTCGAATTTCCAAGGAATAATTAACTTCATCAAGATTTGTTTAAATGAAGACGCTTAAATTAGTTTTACAAGCTTGACAATTGTAAAGGTTTGAAGCGTAGGGTTTACGCTTTTATCACTGTGTATATCCAGCTTGAACAAACCATGAGTAGCTGATGTTAGTAGAGATAAATTAAACGGTTGAATTTTCCTTTATGCTTCTTTTGTTTTGTTCTTACTCGTAATTCTGGGCGTATACCATTTTACCTTCAAATGAGAATGTTTCAAGCCATGAAATACACTCTTCAGTATTTTGAAAGACTACTGACCTTTCAAATTAATTTGATCACAGTTTAGTAAATGTCTTTTCGGGAATTTTGAAACCATAGCAGAGGACCAACAAAGCGCAACCGTGAATGAATCACCTGCGCCGATTGGAATGCAAGTGCTTTCATTACCCCTTCTTAAGTTGTTCGATTTTAAGATCGTAACTAGTGCGAGCTATTCCATAGTAAAAATTTAGAATGAGAGGTTTGCATTTGTACGTTCACGTTGTCGTTAAAACCTCAAAATAATATGATGATCAAGTTAGTCATTGAGCAGAGTACCGCAAAAAGATATGCTTAAAAAGCGGCAAGAGAAAAGAGGATTATTTCTTCGAAAAAATAAACACGAAAAGGAATTCGTATAACACCCGCTCAATCTGAAAAGCTCTTGTAGACGTGTTTCCAAGACTCGGCAAGAATCCATAAGTTAAGTACAACTGAGGTAATGAAAGAAACATTGGTTGACAAGAAGTATCCGAGCAAAGACGGGCCTTTCGTTCGTGTATCTGTTTGAAGTGATGTAACGTAACAAAACTCGCGTCTCGGTATTGACCCGGATCTAGCATGAAGTGGAGGCTCTTGCGGGGGAATCTTTTCATATGTAAATGTATTCCCCCGCAAGAGCCTCCATTTCATGCTAGATCCAGGTCAATACCGAGAATGCGAATATGGCCGATTCAAATATACGAATCCAGTAAGGTACACTTTCCGCAGAAGCTCAAATAAGCCCCCACTTTGTACTAATTGGCCCCCCACCCCCAAAGTTGTGATGAATAAAGAGTGCAACAAGTCGGAGGTTCGATTTGGTTGTAACCTTACATACATACATTAATTTTCCTCTCAGTCCGCGAGCGGGTGGTATTCTGCTAATAGTCTTGCTAATCCTGCAATCTGATTGCTTCCGGGAGCGGGCAGAAATTTCCGATCTCTTGACCATGGTCACGGTAATGCTTTTCGCGGGAAATCTTGAAGTGAAGTAATTTAGACACAGGCGCAACTAAAGAATATATTTTTAAATCTTGTGAAGTGAAGGAAAACATCAGCCGTGGAATAAATCCCTAATTATTCTTCCAAAATGTATGCACTTGATTTTATTTGTAACACTTTGCTGCCGCATTGCTGTTGATTTAGAGTTCAGGTTTCCGTTTGATATTCGTTAATTCCTTCGGAGTTAAATTTTCTCATCTCGTTTTATTTTCCTTCACTCAAAGAACTGTAATTATTAGCTGAAAATAGTAAAAACGAAAACCTCGCGAGGTTGTGTCGATGGCTTAAACGGTTATGACACCATGTTTTCCTCGCTGATTCTTATTTCAGCATTCATCCGTGTGATTGTCTTGACTGAAAGCAAACACAATTATTAAAATAAGACATGAAGAAAGAGACTAACTGATGTGATGCCCGACTCGTGTTTGAAGAACTGCCATTAAAACCGAATTTTGAAGGCGTGGTTTCCTTTTGAACAAGACAAAGCTCAGTGTTTTTCAGATTTTTTCATAAGTTAGGTAAACCCGTGTTTTATGAGGGTCCCCTATACCACTTTGGAAAATGCATTCACGTAAAAATATTGAGACTGTTCACGCGTCACGGATAATTCCCAAAATTCGTTCACGTTCACGATAAAGCAAATATCGGCAATCACGAATCACGAATGAACAAATAAACCTAAATCACGTTTCACGAGAAAAAATAGTCCCAATCACGTTTCACGAAAAAAGTATAGGGGACCCTCTTTTATGATTTCTGCGAAATATCACGTGTTGTAACGTTGCGCCAGTTACTGCTCCAATTTATATTTGAATTCCTTTTAGATAGATAGATAGATAGATAGATAGATAGGTAGATAGACAGATTATAGTATTATAGGCTATTATAGGCTAGCTAGAAGATTGACAGTGAAATAAAGTTATTATTATTATTATTATTATTATTATTATTATTACTATTGAAGGACTCTGTTTGTCTTACGTCACGAGGAAGACTGTTCCATGGAGTGGCTCCACTATAGCTGAAGCTATTTTTATAATAGTTTGTGCGCGGTAATGGAACATTAGCTTATTCTCAGAGTCTCTTAGGTTATACGCAGTTTCTCGTCTTTCAAATTTAGAAAATAAATAGTCTGGAGCTAAACCGTGCAGAGACTTATAGACCATTGTGGCTCTTTGTATTTGCTGCTGATAAGCTAGGTTTTTCCATCCCAGGAGCTCAAAGAAGTGACCAGCCAAGCATCAGCGTCATAATTTGAATAAGTCAAAACACGGGCTGCTCTATTTCGAAGTTTTTGTACCTTTTTCTGCAAAGTCGCACATTCCCGAATGAGCCTAGCAGATATCATGTCAAGGCCAGTTGCCTTTGACTTGCTGAGTTTATTAAGAATTGAAAGAACTCTATCGCGAAGACTGTCTTTGTTTCTCTGAGATTTCTGGACGCTATTTAAAATCATTGCTCGTTCATCTTCAGACAAAAACAAAAGCAAAACCAAAATTAAATAAAAACGTTATTCACCGGCTTAGGTCGGCCAGTGAATAACATATATTATACTTTATTTATGCTAGAAATTTACAGAGTAGCTGTGGAGCTAATATCTTCGATAAGATAAAACCGTCAATAAAATAACATATGCTATACTAAAATTCCATTATTATTTATAAACTATATACAACATATACAACATTATGAATGCAGAGGATAACATAACTTGTAGATCTACTGTGGAAAGGGCTCATATCCGGTAGATAGCGATATCCAGCCTTTGCATAACCGGGACCCGTGGTATAAACCTGAGGATACGCTTCAGTTAGATTATCTACTTTGTCGGTATTGCGTACACCACAGCAATGCCAAACAGAAGAACAGTAGTAAAAGAAAAAGGCAAAATAAAGGCTTTACAAAGCTTCAATAGTGTCTCCTTCTTAGCAAGTTTCCGAAATTGAAGCATTACGTTAAATTAATTATTTATTTTCTTACATCTGACTGATAAGTGATTATCAACAGATAGCTTATTATCTTTAGTCATCCCAAACATACCTACTGAGTTATTTAATGGGAAACAAAAATTGTGTTCAGTTTTCCCCAGCATTAAAGCTTCGTGCTCTGTCTCGTTAAAAATCATGCCATTGATGTTATACCACTCATATGCGACTTTAACTTCTTGACAGATACCCTCTTCCAGTGCGACTGAGTCTAAGTTAGACGAGTAAATCTCATGGTCGTCTGCGTATGCACCTCAAGCACGTCAAGCACCCCAAGCACCTCAAGCAGCTCAAGCACCTCAGGCAACCCAAGCACCTCAAGCACCCCAAGCACCTCAAGCACCTCAAGCACTTCAAGTACCTCAAGTACCTCAAGCACCTCAAGCACCTCAAGTACCTCAAGCACCTCAAGCACCCCAAGCACCTCAAGCAACCCAAGCACCTCAAGCACCTCAAGCACCCCAAGCACCTCAAGCACCCCAAGCACCCAAAGCACCTCAAGCACCCCAAGCACCTCAAGCACATCAAGCAACCCAAGCACCTCAAGCACGTCAAGCACCCCAAGCAACCCAAGCACCCAAAGCACCTCAAGCACCCCAAGCACCTCAAGCTCTCAAAGCACCTCAAGTACCTCAAGCACCTCAAGCACCTCAAGCACCCCAAGCACCTCAAGCACCCAAAGCACCTCAAGCACCCCAAGCACCTCAAGCACCCAAAGCACCTCAAGCACCTCAAGCACCTCAAGCACCCCAAGCACCTCAAGCACCCAAAGCACCTCAAGTACCTCAAGCACCTCAAGCACCTCAAGCACCCCAAGCACCTCAAGCACCCAAAGCACCCAAAGCACCTCAAGCACCTCAAGCACCCCAAGCACCTCAAGCACCCAAAGCACCTCAAGCACCTCAAGCACCTCAAGCACCCCAAGCACCTCAAGCACCTCAAGTACCTCAAGCACCTCAAGCACCCGAAGCACCTCAAGCACCCAAAGCACCTCAAGCACCCAAAGCACCCAAAGCACCCAAAGCACCTCAAGCACCCAAAGCACCTCAAGCACCTCAAGCACCCGAAGCACCTCAAGCACCCAAAGCACCTCAAGCACCTCAAGCACCCCAAGCACCTCAAGCACCCAAAGCACCCAAAGCACCTCAAGCACCCCAAGCACCCAAAGCACCTCAAGCACCCCAAGCACCTCAAGCACCCAAAGCACCTCAAGTACCTCAAGCACCTCAAGCACCTCAAGCACCCCAAGCACCTCAAGCACCTCAAGTACCTCAAGCACCTCAAGCACCCGAAGCACCTCAAGCACCCAAAGCACCTCAAGCACCCCAAGCACCTCAAGCACCCAAAGCACCCAAAGCACCTCAAGCACCCCAAGCACCTCAAGCACCCAAAGCACCTCAAGCACCTCAAGCACCCCAAGCACCTCAAGCACCCAAAGCACCCAAAGCACCTCAAGCACCCGAAGCACCTCAAGCACCCAAAGCACCTCAAGCACCTCAAGCACCTCAAGCACCCCAAGCACCCCAAGCACCTCAAGATCCAAAGCACCCCAAGCACCTCAAGCACCCAAAGCACCTCAAGCACTTCAAGCACCCCAAGCACCTCAAGCACCCAAAGCACCTCAAGCACCTCAAGCACCCCAAGCACCTCAAGCACCCAAAGCACCCAAAGCACCTCAAGCACCCCAAGCACCTCAAGCACCCAAAGCACCTCAAGCACCCCAAGCACCTCAAGCACCCAAAGCACCTCAAGTACCTCAAGCACCTCAAGCACCTCAAGCACCCCAAGCACCTCAAGCACCTCAAGTACCTCAAGCACCTCAAGCACCCGAAGCACCTCAAGCACCCAAAGCACCTCAAGCACCCCAAGCACCTCAAGCACCCAAAGCACCCAAAGCACCTCAAGCACCCCAAGCACCTCAAGCACCCAAAGCACCTCAAGCACCTCAAGCACCCCAAGCACCTCAAGCACCCAAAGCACCCAAAGCACCTCAAGCACCCGAAGCACCTCAAGCACCCAAAGCACCTCAAGCACCTCAAGCACCTCAAGCACCCCAAGCACCCCAAGCACCTCAAGATCCAAAGCACCCCAAGCACCTCAAGCACCCAAAGCACCTCAAGCACTTCAAGCACCCCAAGCACCTCAAGCACCCAAAGCACCTCAAGCACCTCAAGCACCCCAAGCACCTCAAGCACCCAAAGCACCCAAAGCACCTCAAGCACCCCAAGCACCTCAAGCACCCAAAGCACCTCAAGCACCCCAAGCACCTCAAGCACCCAAAGCACCTCAAGTACCTCAAGCACCTCAAGCACCTCAAGCACCCCAAGCACCTCAAGCACCTCAAGTACCTCAAGCACCTCAAGCACCCGAAGCACCTCAAGCACCCAAAGCACCTCAAGCACCCCAAGCACCTCAAGCACCCAAAGCACCCAAAGCACCTCAAGCACCCCAAGCACCTCAAGCACCCAAAGCACCTCAAGCACCTCAAGCACCCCAAGCACCTCAAGCACCCAAAGCACCCAAAGCACCTCAAGCACCCGAAGCACCTCAAGCACCCAAAGCACCTCAAGCACCTCAAGCACCCCAAGCACCCCAAGCACCTCAAGCACCCAAAGCACCCCAAGCACCTCAAGCACCCAAAGCACCTCAAGCACTTCAAGCACCCCAAGCACCTCAAGCACCCAAAGCACCCAAAGCACCCAAAGCACCTCAAGCACCCCAAGCACCTCAAGCACCCAAAGCACCTCAAGCACCCCAAGCACCTCAAGCACCTCAAGCACCTCAAGCACCCCAAGCACCTTAAGCACGTCAAGCACCCCAAGCAACCCAAGCACCTCAAGCACATCAAGCACCTCAAGCACATCAAGCAACCCAAGCACCTTAAGCACCTCAAGCACATCAAGCAACCCAAGTACCTTAAGCACGTCAAGCACCCCAAGCAACCCAAGCACCTCAAGCACATCAAGTAACCCAAGCAACCCAAGCAACCCAAGCACCTCAAGCACCTCAAGCAACTAAAGCAACCCAAGCAATGCAAGCACCTTAAGTTCACGGTGCGTTTAATGTATACGGTACAATATATGTCCCCATACATAACGTACCTACCTTTTTTTGTTTGAAAGCCGCTGGCTCAAAAAACTACGGGCGTTACTCCAGGTCTCAGGAAGCAGCTGTTCTATCTATTCGAGTGCTTGGATTTGCAATTTTGCGCATAATATCAAAACTTGGGATTTTGGACCTCTTCCTTCGTCAGAAATGTTCCGGAACTAACGGCGTTAAAAGTCAGAATCAACAACACATTCAGAAATTGTATATATAAATTGTCAATAATATTGTTATTATTTATTTATTTATTTGTTACATCACAAGCAGATCTGTACCCAGATAAAGCCAAAGCTAGGGGCTTAAATAGCAACTATGGTCAGCAGAAAACGTAGAAATTACTTTACATATGGAAAGGAGACTCAACTAAATCACAATTACTAGGCAACTATTATTGATGATAAAGATTAATTTTTGTTGGTAGGCCTGCTGTACGGTCAGCAGTGTTGCGCATGCGAGTGTGAAGTGTGTAAAAGAAGCATGGCCGACAGCCTAAGTAAAGTATATGCTCGTTGTGTTAGTCGAGTTGTTTGTTCCTGTTTATACCGGTACCTGCTGGTCAACATGGTGTCAGAAGAAGACGAATCTTCGCCTGAAGTTTACTGTGAGTTTTAGTTGTCCTGGTTAGACTGCATGACATCGAACTGTGCTTGCAATCGCTCGATAAGTTCCCGCCATTTTGTTGTCAAGTGGGTTCTTTCCACGTTCGTCGTGTTTGCTGTTATAATGGCTGGCACACCGGTCGGTTTTCCGGTCCCTCAAATGCAAGAAGGTTTAGATGATCGAGAAGCTCTAGACTGTTTTATTTTAGATTACATTGATTATTGTACGGTGATGGGATGGTTCGTTCCGAAAGATGGCTGCAAATATGACTCTGGCAGCGAAGCAGGGGTAGCTCAGTGGAAAAAATCGGATTTGTGTATGTCTACACTTCGCGCTACGCTTCCGCCGAGGATGAAGAGACTAATAAACCCAAGCAACAAGACCCTTGGTTTATCAGTCACGGATAATAGTAACCCAGTTAAAGTTCTTCAGGCTCTCATTCAGAGATTTGGTGGCAGTGTGAGTGTTCAAGCTGAGCGAACAAAAATGGGTCGCATGTTTCAAACTGAAGGAGAATCAATAAGTGCCTGGGAATGTCGAGTAGTAGAGCGAGCTAAGTATTGTGAATATGGGGAATTTGAGGATCAGGCTTGTCGTGACAGGTTCATTGCTGGTTTAGTGGATGAAACTCTACAGGGAAAGTTGAATACTAATGGCCATCGGAACAAGGAAGGAGTCATTGTAGCGTTTCGTACGGTCGTTGAAATAGCTAAGAACTATGAATCTTCCACGGATGCGAAAAGACTGATGAGACAAGTGCGGGGAGACCAGGAGCAAGTCAACTGGGCAGATAAAACCTCTCGTTGGAAAGGAAAGAATCCTCAGCCCTCAGCTGATAATCAACGCAAAGGATTGTACCAAAATGAGTGCAATTATTGTGGAGCCAGGCCTAGTCACCCTAGAGAAAAGTGTCGTGCAGTTATGTTGAAGTACATGTGTCGGAACTGTGGCAAGGAAGGGCATGTTGCCAGGAAGTGCATGAGAAAACCCCAGAATGTGAATGCAGTGGATGAATCTGGGTCTCCTTGTGAACAAAACGTGTATCACTTGTTTACTTTGGACATTCACTCTGTAAGAGCTGTTTCGGTGAAGAAAGGAAAAAAGTTCTTTGCCGCGATCAAATTATCCGCAGCTAAAAATCATTTTGTTTGGAAAACACTCCAGTTGGATACGGCTTCGACAACCAATACCCTGGCAGTAGAGGATCTCTGGAGTATGTGCCCAGTAGGATTTGATGTCAATTCCCTGATCCAGCCATCTCGCGCTACTTTGCACACCTATGGAGGAGGTGTCATCACACCTGTGGGGCAGGTTGAGTTAGTTTGCGAAACTCAAGGAAAGTGTTACCCTCTTGAATTTCAGCTGTTGAGTAAAAAGATCATGGGATCACAACCACCCCTCTTAAGTGGATCTGACTGTGTCAAGCTTGGGCTGATTGAGATAAAAGGAAGTACTTCACTGTCAGTTCAGAGTGCCCAGAACAGCAAGGATATGATGGTGCATCAACTTCAGTCAAGTGCCCAGGGGGACAGTGACAGTGTTGACGGGGACATCACAGCCTCCACCCTCCAAAACACTACTGCACAAGAGCTTACATCTGGTGTGTCAGACCCACCCGGTAGTATTGACCCAGTCGCCCCTTAACGGTGGGGATGAAAGTATTGCTGCAGTTGGTGCCGAAACGAAACCTATCGTCAGTAGTGGCAACCAGTTTAGTGTTCCTCGTGTGCCTGTTCCTTGGGGAAAGTTAACCAAAGGCATTGTCTTGGAGGTTTTCAAGGATGTCCATACAGGATTAGGAACTTTGGGCCCGCCTTTGCACATCTCCGTGAACCCTAATGTGACTCCAGTTCAAGCTCACCCCCATCGGTGCCCTGTAGCTAAAGAGCCCAAAGTAGCAGAGGCAATACGAGACATGGAAAAACAGGGTATCTTAAAGAAAGTCACGGAGCCCACAGCGTGGATCTCTAATAGTGTGTACAGAGAAAAACCAGATGGTAGCCTGCGGGTGTGTATCGACCCCAGTCAAACCATAAATAAAGCCATTGAGGTCCCAAAGTACCCTATTCCAACTGTTGATGAGTTACTGCCAAAGCTGAGCAATGCCAAAATTTTTTCCTGTGTGGATGTGTACAAAGGATTCTCTAACATTGTCCTTGATGAGAGTTCATCATTTTTAACTACCATGCATACCCCAATAGGGAGATACCGTTGGTTGCGTATGCCGTTTGGTGTCAGTCTGGGGCCAGAAGAGTATCAGCGAAGGCAACACGAAGTGCTGGAGGGCTTGAAAGGTGTTGTTAACAAGGCAGATGACATCTTAGTCTTTGGAAGTGGAGAAACTGTCGAGGAGGCAGAAAAGGATCACGACATGAACTTATGGAACTTAATGTTACGCTGCAAAGAAGTAAACCTCAAGTTAAACCCTAAGAAATTTCAATTCAAAGTCAAGGAAGTTACCTGGATGGGACATCTCCTCAGTGGCAATGGGGTTGCTCCACATCCTGATCGTGTCCAAGCCATTGTTGACATGAACCCACCACAAGATGTTAAGGGGGTTCAGCGTTTCCTGGGTATGTGCAACTATTTGTCACGGTTCACACCAAATCTTGCCAAAATTGTGAAGCCACTTACAGAACTAACGCACGTCAATGCAGTCTGGTCGTGGTCCTCGCAGCATGACCAAGCCTTCAAGGAAGCCAAACGTGTAATCGCAAATGCCACGACGTTGAGGTACTTTGATGTGAACAAACCATGTGTCTTACAAGTAGATGCCAGCGACACAGGTTTGGGTGGAGCATTGTTACAAGAGGGCCAACCTGTGGCTTTTACCAGCTCCACATTGTCAGCCACTGAAATTAACTATGCTCCTATTGAAAAAGAGTGTTTGGCCATCAAAGTAGCATGCACTAAGTTCTACCAGTACCTGTATGGCAAGCAAGATGTTGTAGTTCATTCAGACCACCAACCGCTTGAAACCATCTTCAAGAAACCGTTGAGAAGTGCCCCCAAGCGCTTGCAGCGCATGATGCTTCAGCTTCAGCCATTCAAGTTCACGGTGGTGTATAAGAAGGGCAAGTACATGTACTTGGCCGATACTTTGTCAAGAGCGGCTTTGAAGCAGCCTGCACCCTCGGGCACCCAAGAGGAAGTGTTTCAGTGTTACTCAGGGGATGCTCAAGAGTTGTTCAGAGCAGAGCTCGAGTCCCTAGAACTAGATTCCCCTGAAATACAACCAAGTACCTTAGAGGAAATCAGAGTGGCAACACAAGGTGATCGTACGCTGTCTGCCCTTTGTCAGTTTGTAGCTCATGGTTGGCCGCCGGACAAGTCCCATGTTCCAACAGTGCTCCGTCATTATTACCCATGTCGGGATGAGTTGGCCGTGTATCATGGTGTTGTGTACAAGTCCCATAAGGTCATCATTCCCCTGCAATTACAGTCTACCATGGTGAGAAAATTTCACCAAGGCCACCAGGGTGGTGAAAGCATGGTGCGCCGCGCCCGAGAAGTGATGTATTGGCCTGGAATGCGAGCAGCAATTCTCCAAGAAAGTGCCAACTGCTCTGTGTGTGCTAGCTACAGTTCATCACTACCGAAAGAACCGATGTTGTCTCATGAAATTCCACATGGCCCTTGGAAGTTCATCTCACAAGACCTGTTCAAGCAAGGAGGACGGTGGTATGCTGTTACTGTAGACCATTACAGTGACTGGTTTGAGGTTGACCTGCTAAACGAGGACATTACTGCGGCACACGTTATTTCAGTTACAAAAGCACATTTTGCCCGCTACGGTGTTCCGGATAAGTTTCTGTCAGACAATGGGCCCCAATATGTCTCTCAAGAGTTTGTGAATTTTGCCAAGGCTTATGATTTTCAGTTGATCACCCGATCGCCGTATTACGCGAGAGCCACCGGTAAAGCAGAAGCCGCTGTAAAGGAAGCTAAAAAGATGCTGAAAAAGTCTGACCTGCTTACTGGTCTCTTAGAACATAGAAATACACCGCCTCAGGGGATGACCTTCTCCCCAGCACAGAGGTTTCTTTGTCGTCGAACAAAGTCAAGTCTGCCGGTGTCTGAATCACTGTTACGCCAGTCTGTACCACCAGTGACAGTGGTGCGCGATGAGCATCTTGACAGAAGAGCTAAAGCAAAAGCTCACTATGACAAAACTGCGAGTAAGGAGCTAGCGCCGCTGATTCCTGGACAATACGTTTATAGCAAGCCCAATGATCATCACCGGGGTGAGAGATGGAACTTTGGAGAGGTCTTAAATGAGGTGACACCACGTTCGTACCTCATTAAAACGCCAGACGGATTGGTTCGACGGAATAGAACCCACCTAAGACCTGCTGAGGCTGCGCGTTCATGTAATCGTCAACCTCTCACACAACAGGTTGTACCCACTGTCGGACAGCAAGACATGCCCGCTTCAGACAGCCCTGTTGTTCCCCCTCCTACACCAGACGAAGCAGTGCCTACCACTGATCATTCAGTCGGAGCCACACCTTCACCAGTTGAAAGTCCAGTGCAAAAGTCGCGTTATGGTCGACCGATCCGCCCACCGCAGAGGCTAGACCTTTAACAGCGAACAGTTAATGCATGCTCGAAAACACTAAGCGAGACACAGCTCGGATTGTTGACTAACGTTGCTTGTTCCTGTTACTAAGTTATTGTTATTTTTGTTTTGTTCAGAAACATATTAAGGCGTTAATAGTTTCTTTTGAAAAAAATGGGGATGTTGGTAGGCCTGCTGTACGGTCAGCAGTGTTGCGCATGCGAGTGTGAAGTGTGTAAAAGAAGCATGGCCGACAGCCTAAGTAAAGTATATGCTCGTTGTGTTAGTCGAGTTGTTTGTTCCTGTTTATACCGGTACCTGCTGGTCAACATTTTCATCTTAAAATTGACCAGTATGGCCGTTTTCTAACTGATAACTTGCGATACACAAGGTAGTTGACACTGGATGGATAGATAATCTTTATATTATTTATCCACGGTCTTTATATTATTTATCCACGGACAATTCATCAGCTACGGGTAAACAACTAAAAACATTCAAATGATATCAACATGCATTAAATGGATAAGATACTATACTTAAAACATAAACCTAATTAAAGCTGCTTTCCACGACTGCGAGAGAATTCGCCTACAATTTAACGAGTTGGAAGAATTTCCATAACATTACGGTTGATAGAACGCAAATTCATTTTGTAGATGATGTTTTCGTTTCCGTCACCGCCGTGGTATCTTTTGATATGTTTAAAAAAAATGTTTTTTTCCTTCCAAAAATTTTGGGGGTAGGGGGGAGTTCTTGAGACCCCCTGTCCTCTCCCGCTACGGTCCTGGGCGGGTACTGGTCCCTCAAGCTCAAGTACTCTTCTCCTCCTTTGCTTCCTCTTCATGCCTAGGCTTCTCTCTTCTCTTGTTCAGTTCTCCTGCTCCCACGTCATCACTGTTTGCCTCACCAATCGGTTTCTCCTTCTAGATCTCTGCGCCCGGTCAGTTGCTACTCCTTGCCTTTTCTATTCAAATTGCCAGCCTGATCTTCACCCATTTTATCTTCCTGCTCCTCTACCTCATCATCTGCCATTGTCGCCATCACCATCACCATCACCATCACCATCCCTATCACCATCACCATCACCATCACCATCATCATCATTGACATCATCGTCGATACCCTCCTCGTCGTCTTCGCCATTGTCACCGTTACCTTCACCACCATCATCATCATCATCATCATCATTATCAGCAGCATCATCAGCATCTTCATCATTATCATCCTGTTCTTGTTCAACCTCTTCATCTCTGTCTCGAACACGTCCCTGGTTTTCAGTCATCTCTCCTGGTGAAATAATTTCAAACATAATCACTTAGAATATTTTTACGACAACCAAAAAGAAGTTTTGGTCTTTGTTGGTTATACCTGTGTCTTCTTCGTCTGCCCTTGACACTTCAATAAGGATCATAGTTTGCTGGTTTGGCTTAGGGAGCACTCTCCCTGGGTTTCCTTCGGTTAAAACAGCTCTGTCTGGGATACGGTGGAAGTTTTTGTTTTGATCAGGATGTCTCGGCCTTGTAGTCGTATTTCCTGGTGACACCAGGTAAAGATAAAAAAGTAGACAAAATTAAGTAAAACAACTGCTGAATTAAAGGTTATAAAAGCTTAGAGTATCATCACCGCCAAAGTCAAGTTTCGGCCATTTGTTCGTTATACCTGCCGTGTCTTCTTCAGTAACAGCATTATTCTCCGATGGTTGAGCTCTTCCGACTTGAAAAAAAAAGTGTAACAAAAGGAGACCTCCGTGTGTTAGTTTGATCGAAAGATGTTGAATAACTGAATATTAAAAACGTTTGTATACGTTTGTGATAATTACCACAGAACAAGATGTGATTGTCAATCAGTGGAGTTCAATTCCAATGGCCAAAACATTGAACCAACCAACCACCCAAGCGAGTCGTACAAGAAATGAAATAAAAGATATTTTGCATCTTATGGGAACTCGGAAAAAAATCCGAGCCCCAGATGGGATTTGAACCCACGACCCTCCGAGATCCAAAAGCTATCCAAAATCTTGTATTAATAGAATATCCCCATCCTCAGTGCAAGGCTTCATATTCTTATAAATAACAGGAAAATATCACATCCCTCGCAGATTGGTTATCTGCCAGGAAACAGGAATGTTTATTTTTTCTGTGTATTTTTGATCACGTCATAACGGTCACTTGAATTTGCAAAGGCATACGGGGGTACACAGCGGTATGCAGCAGTATACAAGGGTAAACAGGGATTGACATGGATTTGCAAGTGTGTACAGGAGTGTGCAGGTGCTTACAATGGTATACAGGGGTATACAAGGGTTTTTAGAGGTAAACAGGGGTTTACAATGGTATAAAGGTATGTGGTAAATGGTATATACCGGTCTAAAGAGGGTAAAAAGGGGTATACAAGGGTAAGCAGAGGTTTGTAGGGATAAACAGGGGTATACAAGGACTGATAAAGGAGTGCACAGGGGTATACAAGTGTATAAAGGGGTATACAGTAGTAGTGCATACTAGTTATGCAATGATTTCGAGTGGTGTACCATATCGCACGCGCAGTTTTGCAGTGGTGTACAGAGGTATACATTACATGAAGTACCTACGTTATAATGGCGGGAGGATTTGCCAGTTGTTGTTGTTGTTGTTGTTAAAGTTGTCGTCGTCCGTCCCGAGCTCATCCGTTCTTGCATTCTTTTTTTCCTTTATGGCACGTATTTTCCCTCTGGGGGCATAGAAAAAGGTCAACGTATCGGACGTTATTACACAGAGCGTTTTCAGTGGCCATCGGATTTACATTGGAGCAGACCAGTCAGGGTACTACGCGGTCATTGGATCGAGGTAAGCTTACATCCCAATCCACAGAAAATGATCACAATTTGAGGGCAACTATTTTCTTCTTTCAATGGTTCACTATTAATTATTGAACTTCTATTCAATATCAGAACGATCACATTGCTAGCACCTACAGGCAATGTTCAAGCTTAAAGGGCCCCAGTCAGCCTCCGCCATTTTCAATGACATCGAAATTATTGATAATGCATGGTGAAGCGAAATCTTATTGCTTTATTGTAAGTTGTGTTCCTGAAAGTATGTTTAATTATCTGTTGTAGTTCCACAGTGATTTCCTTTGTTTCGACGTCCTCCTAATAAAATATAAGAGCCAAATTCTCGCCTGTAAACCAAAACAAAGGTGTGGCTGACTAGCGCCCTTTAAGTTTAAATAAGTTTACATTGTACATTTTTTTAACCACTGAGTCTAAACTCAGAAGCACATTAAATTGTTACCTGTCTATATGCTGACGTACACATGTACAGCATGGCCAATACCACTTGGCAAATAATTAAGTGATACCCTGTTGTTGATTTTTCTAGTGATAAACAAAATCTTGTGCAATTTTCTTTAGTTCCAAATTATGCCACTATATTCATGTTATAGCCCACTCAAAATGTCAGGGGAAACCATTAATAATTATTAATAATGGTGAAGATTGCAAGCAAGTTCAAAGGTCAAACTGTCATTTGTTTCCTGCTACTCTTACTGTTGTTTTCATGACTGATGATGCTTTTCAGAGAGGGGGTTAGCACCAGTGAATCTTATGTTGACCAGTTGGCATGTATATGCACTCAATTCTGTACACAGAACACAGTGAATGGGAATATGTTTATTTCTTTGTCTAAACATTCAAACATTTTCCAGCTAAGTTCATTTAGGGAGGCTGCAAAGGATTTTAGCTGTGCACATGCACGCAATCTACACACACCATAACTAAGATGCAAGTGTCAGCTGAATGAGTCAAAATCATTATTAAAAAGTTGAGTGTGCAGCACACCAGAAGTTAAATAAGGTGTAAAATCGCACAGACTGGAAATAAAATGTGTGGAAAATAGTCATTTGTTTTTAGCTCAAAATTTTGCTCTGTGACCTATCCTGATTTTTTCACGTGCAAGCACCATTCATGATTAATAAGAGTCCATCCATTTTGCAAGTACATTGGCCTGACACGGATCTATTCGTATGTAAACGGAATGATAGAGAAGCAAAACGAGACTAAGTACAGTAAACGTGGTCTGACTAGTGCCAGGTAGGGCCTGACTGTTTATGCCTTTATGATGGCACTTCAAAATAATATCAATGTTTCGGGGAAATTATCTAGTACAATTTTCTGTAAGCCATTAAATGCATTTTTTTAATATATTAAATTCTACTAGATAACTTTTCGTCATAGTATCTAAAAGGTTAAATAATTTAGGGAGCTTTCCAATAAAGAAATACTGTAAGAACTTGAGTAGGTCACCGAATTAATTCTTCAGATAAGTTACAAGAATTGAAATTTTGAGGACTTTTTGTAGACCTGGCAAATTGCCATGGTAACTGATATGACGTCATGGTTACCCTTAAAGTGTAGCCCAACAACAGAGTTGCAAGGAGACATAGTTTGCCCACACAATGAAATATCCCTCTTTATAACCTTTCATTGTTTCACAAACTCTACAGCAATGAAAAACCCTTTGATCCTCCTTAAATAGAGTTTGCATTAAGTCTGAGTGAAAATACACTTCACATCAGTGCTATAAATATAACCACACAGTGGTGTAACGATGTACAACATTTCACAACAGTCTTGAGGAAACAATGCATTTGATGAAGTTAATAATACATTCGTACAGTAGCTGACATGTGGTGCTAGCATCCCCTATTGGACTTGTCTGATGTACACTAATCAAACCCACCATCAAAGTCACCTCCATCATCAAAGCCCCCACCACCATCAAAGCCCCCTCCGTCATCAAAACCACCACTATCTTGAAATCCTCCAGTATCTCCACCATAGTGTTCATGGTACTCTGGTCCTCCATAGTGATTATGCTCATGGTAATGATCTCCTCCATCATGGAAGTGGTCATGATCATGAATGTGGATGTGCTGTCCTCCATAGCCACCGTAATAGTGTGGCCCATGTAGGGAATTTGCCAAAAGAGCACCCGCTGCTGCTCCAACTAGAAAGTCACTGCCATTATCCCTGTTCTGAACTACTACTGTTTGTGGTTGCTGAACCACACCTGGGGCTCCATAACCAGGGTAAGGACGTTGATTGTAATAGCCTGGTGGGGGCCCACGTTGTTGTGGGTACCCTCTGTTGACTGTCTGTTGTTGAGGATAAGCTGATGGATATTGTACTGCAAGTCAATTGAACATAATTATGTAACAGAGTGATTCAAACTGATAATCAGCAATTCAGGAGATGGTTGCACCTTGCTGGCACTGCACATGCTTTTCTTTGAATAGTATATTGGAGACATACTTGGAAAGCTGACTTAACATTATTGTTTCAGTAAAGCTCATGCAGCAGAGATGTCACTTGAACAAATAAGAGGTCAGTGATATAGCTACATTCCACTGTCACCAGAATGGTCTAACAGACCAGGCGGATCTTTTCATTTCAGAAACTTTTTTCCTAGGAATTCAGTGTTCTCCCTTGTTTTCAGCACTACAGGTAAAGAAGCTTTCAAACTGGCAGAGCAGTCGTGGCCATGTTTATTATGTCTGCTTTAAAGGGATTTTAGGCAGTACTAAGTGGTTTTACAGGTGGTAAATTTTACCGGTTACCATTTGAAAAGGAGAACACTGGAAATTGGTTTATGAGATCCTTCACAGCCTCAGTTTTCACCAAATGGAAGTCCTTGGTTTCTGCATGTCTGATCGACAGCTTTACATCTGTTTCAGATTAACTGATGTTTTATAAGTCACTCAAATGGTGACCAGAATTTGAAGTGTTATATATCCACCTTTATGGTGGGACAACTCAAAAAGGTATTCAGTATTAATCATTCTACCTCCTTGTAATAACAAGATAGCCTATTACGGTGAGAGTAATGTGTAGCACAATTTCCCCACTGATGCAAATTGCATGCACTGATTTTATGTTATTACAAGATGACTGAATGGTGTCAGAGACACTGAGATACCAGTTGACCTTGTTGTGAATCATGTGTAATTACAATCACAGCAATATTGGCTTGTGGATTAGTTTAGACCATATCAATGCTGTACTGAGACACATTCTGATCCTATTGGTCACTTGGTAGAATTACCCATAACTACAGACATCTCTGAGACTAACATTCAAATGAAATGTTTAATATGTAGAAATATAATGATTTGCACTTAGATGGCCCTACTTACCTACAGTTTGTTGGGGTGCTGTAACTACAGTTGCTTGCTGAGATGGTACAGTGGTTACCTGCTAGACAAAAACTATGTTGATAATATCTGGTTTCAAAATTGGGAAGAGAGAGCAAAATCAGAAAAGGTTGGTGATATGACTGAGTAAGAACAGAGTCAGCTGTGTTGAAACACTGATTATTATTGAGATTTCCTGGTTTTAGTGTGTTACCTCTCACTTGAATCACAAGCAAGTTGTTAAACAACCACAGTAAACTACTGTGACTCAGTGTGACTCAGACTCCAAAAGAACATTGATCACCTAACGTCTTGGGCCAAGAATTGGTACATGTGTTTTGAGCCAAGTAAGTGCAAGATAATGCACATAACTCGAAAAACCACCCATAAGATCACTCATCAATACACTATGGATCACACGAATCTGGAATCTGTCCTGCACACGAAATATCTTGGAGTAACGATATCAGATGATCTTAGATGGAACCGTGATGTAGCAGATAAAACAGGCCAAGCCAACAAGCTACTCGGACTCCTTAGACGGAACCTCTCAATATGTGACAGAAGAGTAAAAGAGGCAGCCTACCTTAGCCTAGTAAGACCATTACTTGAGTATGCGAGCCAAGCATGGGATCCATTCAAACGAGATCGAAAAGATACAGCGGCGCACTGCGCGCTTTGTGACATCTGATTATCAGAATTATGAACTTGGCAGTGTCACTATGCTTTTAAAGGATCTCGGTTGGAAGTCACTAAAGCTCAGGAGGGAAGTAGACAGACTTTGTCTTCTCAAAAAGGGTTTAGAGAGCAACGCAATCCTGCCCCTGGATGAATTATCAAAGCTGGCTAGAAAGACTAGACATATGCACAATAGATACAATGTATTACTCCACAATTTACAGTTACAACTTGTATGCTCGCACTAACATATTCAAATTCAGTTTTGTGCCACTCACAATTAGAGATTGGAATAATCTACCACACAATGTCGTAGAAATTGCGGATGATGCTAAGTTGCGCAAATTATTATCTATTGTTCTCTAGGAATCCGCCGACACGAGATGTAAATTATATCATTCATTTATGAACGAGGTTACATCAATTAAATAAGTGAAGTGAAGTGAAGTGAGTTCATCGAATCATTTACCTCAAAATGACGTGTTCTTTTATAAAGTCAGTAGCTACGGTGCATTCGAAATAACAAGAAAGATTCATGAAATTAGGAGTTAGCTTTCCGTTTAAAATATGCATGTAGCAGGACTGTTCCCTTGTTTAAACGAGGTTTGTGGTGTTCGTATAAATTTATGCAGCCAGCTGTCATCACATTTCATGCAATTAGCGTCGATAGTTTACATGAACTTACGACTGTTCCAGGCGAAGACGAACCACAGCCCATGAAAATCAATTCCTGGAGACGATCTCCCTTCACCACAAATTTACATTTAGGTTTTGAATAATCCTACTGCTGCATTTTATGAGAAAACTAACATCACGATCGTAAATTTAGGCAGATGATTGATATGCGCGTGCGTATGAGTTAGGTTGCCCATGGTAACTATAGACAAAAACAAGGGACTGCGTCATTCTCGTCCCCAGAGCTCACGATCCTTCTGGCCAACCTCGTTCCCAGGGTCCTCTCCTATGGAGGGGGAATTGGGACAAAAATGTAATTGAATCGGGTTTCATGCCATTGGACCGTTAGCGCCATGCCATTGAATCATACAGCATTCTATCGGACAATATATATATACTTCATGTCATTGGATCGGACTTCATTTTATTGGATCATACGTCATTCTATCGGATCGAATATTTTGTCGTTGGATCAGGCTTCATGTCATTGCGACTCATCAT
>OX419342.1:28272375-28284875 GCA_948470475.1 Galaxea fascicularis | reverse complement strand
TTCAACTCATTTCCAACGAAATGTTCTCCATGCGAACCGCTTTATGTATAAATAATGTTCTTAGGCCTGGTTCAAACGTCGAACTTCACATGTTCCGAATCTAATGCAAATGAGGGAAAACAATAGATTTTTCTTATTTGCATTAGATTTGGCATATGTGAAGTTCGACGTTTAAACTGGGCCTTAATTATTATGTGACCCGAATTTTGGCCTCAAGCATGGAAAAATCCTACTTTAATAAAGTCGCCTCGTATACCAGAGATTCTCGGCGTGCATTTCTCGATAATCGGTTTGCCCTGAACCTTTGCGAAAGAAATCATCAAGCTATTTTTGTTTGAGTATCGCAGTTGTATCGGTATGCTTGCAGCTGTATCAGTATATCGATACTGAGTCTCTCCAATCAGGTTTGTCACTATACGATTGAGTTGTTGTTTTGCAAGGCCGTACACTTATCATTTATAGAAGGTCTTTGAACTGACGTAAATTTAATTCCTCAGCCATGTTGAAATCCAATTTCGATTTTTTTAGGTGAATCTGTCAATCGGTGTCGAGTCAGTTTACCAATTTATACCTGTCTTAATCTTATTTCAACAATAATCCTATCAGAGTTGAGAAAATAATAACATGTGTTTGTTTTGATTTTCGTGCTGACAGCTCAGCAAAACTGTTTCCATGATCGACAAGCATAAAGGCCGATCTATTGTCTTCAGTTCCCTTTAAGCCACTGGTCAAAACTGCTTACTAACACAAGTGCCAAGATAGCGTGCCATGAGTGTTGCTTTGAGGTCGAAGAACTTTTCGTGACTTCGCTTAATGGGCGATGTGCGATGGAATATCTGTAAGGATAGTAGGCAGCTGTTAGTCTCAGCATCCTTGTTTCCTTTGATCAGCTCCCACTGAGTTAGTTAATGTTACACTTCCCAGTCATCTTTTGCTCGCTTTCAAATGCAAAGCTGTGTGAAGTGGGGGTCGCATCTTTTGTTATCCTGAATCGTCCTTTAGATTTCCCTGCATGTGTCTATTAAACATAGATCCCTTTGGTGTGCTAACTGCTGGTTTCATGTTTTGGCAACATGAACGGATGTTTAATATCTGAGAAAGCGATTGAATTATAATTATAGGCGTAGGTCTCTCAGTGGTCCTATGACTTCAGTGTACTGAACCGATCAGATTAAGAGCAATGGACTGAGATTTACACTGAGCATCTCAGTTTTCGTGAAATCTCCTTAATATGAGCAAATGGTACAAACTACAGCTACGTTTATCCTGTAAGTCTTAAAATTACCATAAATTTTCATATTTTGTTATTTTTTTCACGGAAGCTCGATCCTGCAATGTTGTTATTTAAAAAATGCGTGTAAAGAACAAAAATAATTTTTGGTGTTTAGGTTCATTGTACGTAAACTTGTTTCAGTTTGTCACCCTTACATTTCTGGACTGAAGAACAATAAAGAGTAGCATTTACAATGTAGTTTGATGAAGACGGCGTAGTTTCGTAAGTCTCCTTTACAGGTAAATAAGAATAAACGTCTCGCCTCAAAGAATTAACCATCTCATTTCTTTCGCTTTCAAATGTTTGCGGACATGTTTTTCAGCAAATACTCCGGTGAATGTTTGAATGTCAGTCCAAGCAATTTGACTAACAAAATGTTCATATAACATAGCGTGGATTCTTCTGTTTCACATTCGTAGTCTTCATTAAAAATTCACGAAGTTTGACTCTCGCTTCCTACTCTAATACATGCACTTTCAAGATAACTTCGTCGAAATGATGTATTTAATTGTTTGAAAGTTCGATTTTGCGATGTTAGCGTCTTCTTGTACAAGTTCTCAAATTGTAATAATTGTTAGATAAACTGTTTTAGCGTCACAAGAGGAGCTCATTTATGTTTTATTTTCTATTTTTCTTGGCCTAAAAAGATTTCGTTTTGTTTACTCCTAATATTGTTGGCCTAATTATGATGTGGCCTGTATACCTTTTGTTTAATTTGTCCTGTCTATTATTTTTAAAGCTGAAGTGGTTGATACTCTCGAATTAGCCGTTTTTTGCTCAGTTAAAACTCAATTTGGGATCAACTGAATTGTTTGGGCGCGTTTGAGAACTCCACCAAACAACAGAACTGTTCAAGAGTTTTTAGACTTGTAGTTTTTCTTGCGCCCTTGGAAGTGACAGGTTTTATTCATGGTTTCGATTTTGTAAGTTAAAGGAACAGGGCCTTTCCCACGCTCATCAGTGGTCATTCATTTAATGGGTTCCCATACAGCCGTGATCCACAGGGTTACCAACTCGCCAAACACATGGAGCCAGTCTATTTACGAGAACAAAGAGCCGAGCAACAAAAGGAGCGCATCACTGTATCACGCCATTCGTAGCATGTATCTTCATCTTTTCAATGCAAACTTCTTTTTCCTCGCTTTAAGATTATGTCAATTTCGGTTATGGCCATTTTGGGCCCGGACTGTTAAAAGTCTTGTTAACGCATTGGCAGTGTTTTACGCATCAAACAATTTGTTTAGTTACATTGTTCTGATTGGTAGTTTAAACCATGAGAACGCTGTAAAAAGCTAAATACTCTTGGCTACATATATTTCTCTTTCTCGCTGCAAAGTAGTCCGAGCACATTTCTCGTTTAAATTTGTGGGCATTAAACGACATCTGGAGGCTGAACAACCTACACAGAGCGACTGACTTCGTGTTTGTTTGTTTGTAAGGAGCGCCATTGATGATCATTATCTATCGAACAAACTCATCTGCCATTCAGGTGAAAAATCCAGTTTGTAAGACGTTCAGAGACATTAAACTCTCCGGCACGGAAATTAAACAATGATATATCTAAAATATTCTTGCCAGGAGACACAACTCCGACATAGTTTTATTCCATTCGCCAGCAACAGGGAGGCAGGAAACACAAAAGTAGAGAACACCCGCGTTAAGATATTGAATAAAAGAACAAAAAGCTAACTCCTTGGTAATCAGGAATTATTAGTTCTTTTGAAGACAGTGTGGGTTTCTTTGGTATTGGGTACATTGTTTAATTGTGTCCCCCGCGTGTAGTTCCGTTAGAAAGGCGTAGCTAAAACGGGCCTTTGACGCATGTTATTGGTAGCGAGTTTAGCACCTTTTGGAAGTCAACAATACAACATAGCTTATTAACACAAACACTGGGAACAATGCGAGGTCGCGCTGGCGACTCATTTCGCAGCACTTTGTTTGTAGCCGAGGAATGTGATTGGCTCCGTCTCGATCAAATAAGTTGCACCACCGTATCAATTACTGTGCTTGGTTAACAGCGTATCATGAATAAGACAACACATTAAGAGCACCGCAAGCCTTGAAGTCGCTCAGTCAATCTACTTATGTTCAGTAGCAACTGCAACGGTGCTAACAACACCATCCAGGGCAGTGATTGATTGGACAAGTATAGAACTTGGTGGGTTTAGGACAGTCTTCATAATTATGAAAGAGAGTAACGAACAAGTTGATTACCAAGAAACAAACGTCAAAGAATCGCTGAATCCCTCGGAGGTAAGAGACTTTATCAGCCAGCAAGATGGAAATGCTGAGAAGAGGCCCTCGCCGAACGAGGAAAAGGAAACCGCGATTTCGAAGGAAGAGCTAAAGAATGACGGCACCAGTGATAGAGAGGAGAAGAAGTGCGATAAACCTCCATTTTCGTACAATGCTCTTATAATGATGGCTATTCGAGGCTCACCTGAGAAGCGTCTGACTTTAAGCGGCATTTATGACTTCATTATGAAGGTTAGTACACTTAGTACATCTTATGCATTGATTCCTACACGTGGCTCTTATTTGTCCATTTGTAGACTAAATTAAGAACTCTGCCTGACTCTCCCAGTGACACCTTATTAGAGTTGACAGCTAGCTCCAAATATAAATATGACCTTTATTTTGGCATGATAATCCTTAATTTCATGTTGTGTTATTATATATACACATCTTAGGCAAGCGTCTTTCACAGTTCCGGCCACTTTCAAATTTCAAAGCGTAAGCTTTAAAAGGTGTCTAAACCTTGCTAAAATTCTTCAACTGATTCTTTTTGCAGAACTTTCCTTACTACCGAAATAACAAACAAGGCTGGCAGAACTCTATAAGGCACAACCTTTCTCTGAACAAGTGCTTTTTGAAGATACCACGACATTACGATGACCCAGGTAAAGGTAATTACTGGATACTGGATCCTAGTGCTAATGACGTGGTGATCGGTGGTACAACTGGCAAGTTAAAAAGACGAAACCCGCCTTCCTCAAGAAGTCGAGTGGCGCTCAAACGCCAGCAAAGAATATCACCCATTCCAGGTTATTCCCTCGACCCATCGCATGGCTTGTGCTCCGGTTTCTGGCCGCACCCTCCGTCGGTTTTCTCAGCGCCTTTATCACCTCAGCTGCGGAGACACGGCTTTATGGGAATAGCTTGCAACATGAACTGTGCAGGGTCTTCCCTCCCTCATCCCACGCCAGTTGCTCCACACCCTTCACCAAGCACCAGATGCCTCCTCCCCTCATCACCAGATATCACACTCCCAAGCCACTGTCAAGGATTCGGATTTCTACAGCCATCCTACTCGCAAACCAGCTCGCTTTTTTCAACCCTCAGTCATTTACGTTCCCCGTTAGAACCCCCCCAATGGCCGGCGACGATTTCTTCATCTCCATTTTTGCCAGAGCGACACCTGGTAAACAGTGACTCTATTTTTCAATCCGCCTTCAGTGCGGTGCAGAGACTGCCGTTTGCTTCTCCTACGAGAACGAACTTTTCATTCTTAAAAGAGAACTGTCTCCAGTAGCTTCGTAGACACTTTCTCTATCCGAGTGCAAATGAATAGTGAAACTTTTACTTAACTGTAAATGTATATTTAAGTTTCTGAGGCATAGATTTAGGCGAGAGCAGAACACTTCATAATTATGTATTGTTGCTGGAATTACCAGGCTGGAGATGTTTAATTTACTGCCTGGAAGTGAGTTCTGTTCACCTTTATTTCTTAGTTCAATTTTTCATCCCGTGTTCGTTGTATCTATGTGATAATGACTGAATTTTTATCGGATGCAAATAACAAATCACGAGTGCCACACCAGTTTATAATTGTAATGTATTTGACACATGAGGAAGAAATAGAATTCTCTGAAGCTTAATTGAGAGAACTTTCGCACACCTTACCCCGGAGTGAATCTAAGTAAATATCAAATAAATATTTATGGAGAAATTTGACTCCTTAATTCAATTAGCTCATTACTATTTAGCGACACAAGCTGCCGGCCAGGTATAACTACTAATCTTGTGTATCAATTTACAGTAACGACTAACACGTGAAGAGTACAAATACGCGCAGTCATCTGTAATGAAAAAAATCGTTAAACAAACCAGGAAAAATGGAGATCAATGTTTGCGTTGAAGCGCTGTTGGCCATTTACACTTGTTAAGTCCCGTAACACCAAGAATCGATTAGTACATTTTATGGTTAAACACTTAGTTTTTGGTTAATAGCACTATTTTCCTCTATTTCCTTAAAACTATTTTTGTTGTTTTAGGTGGATATTTCTTTAAACATGTGATGCTGTAAAACGGATTGAACAGGCCGAAAGTATTTCTCTTTTCGCGTTTAGCGGTGAAATTGTTTTCAGTCTCTAATCATAGATGGCTCGTTAATTGCTTGAAACAATTAGCAGAGTACGCGCTCTGTAAAGCTTTGCCAGAGCGTAATTAGCACCTTCAGTTGTAGTATAAAGTATAAGAGGTTTTTCTTTTAATGATCATTCAACAAAGTCCGTTTTAGAAGTATTGCACATGCAACGCTGAAACCGCGCCGATTTGACATGTTTAACCTACTTTCTTAATATGACCTATATTAAGAGAATGGAAATAGCTTAAGTTAAAGCGAGTGCACTGTTTTTCAAGGTAGACCTGTGGAGTTACTTGTTTGGAACTCTGACAATGACTCAGCGTGGAAAACATATGAGCTGCGACTTAAGCGCATTGATGTGCTAATTTTGCCTAAGAGCGTTTCTACACACAAATCAATGGCTAAAACAAATACAGTAATGGCTGGACTCCAGTATTGTTCGTACACCTCGTAGAGTTCATTATGTATTTAGCTGGCATTGTTCGAGCACTGTAGGCTTGTCTTTGTTTATCACGTTTTTCATCGTCTGTTGTGTAACATTGGGGAGGCCTATTTACCACAATGTTAAGCCCTACTACCAGGCAATTTTCTTAATTAATCGTCTCCATAGACGTCCCCCCTTGATAAAGCCTGCAGTATGTGTTTTGTGTTCTCGCTTTCGTGTTAATAGGCAGGCACAACAGAGTAAACAGCTCCCACTTATGTTGAGATTATTTTGAAGGTCGATCTGCGAACTGGTTCTAACAGTGCTGTACAAGAACAAAACCCTAATCTACCTATATAAAGTAATTTTCAAGAGCGTCTAACCATTACTAGATTAAAGTTATTTTCTGGTCAACATCACACAATAAACTGAGGTACGGTAGCAATTAGCAGCGAGTTGTCGGAGACTATAAACAAAGGCGCCAACTGCGTTGATACAGACGTCCAGTGACAGTGAAAAATGCGCGAGAAATAAACTGATGACGATGGGCTTGAAACTGAGAACAAGAAAGCTAAAATGGTGCCAACGCCAGCTGCTTGATTTGTTAGACTAGTAGACTAGAAGTACAGCTTTGGAACAAAAGCCACACACGCACATTGTGCAAAACATCCACAGACCAATAGTCTGGTGTAAATTATAAAGCTTGTTGGTCTGTGGTTAAATCTTCTCCCGAATCTTTTGTTAATCCACTCGATTAAGTAAGCTTTTTCAGTTCACTTTCGGTTCTCTGAAAATCTCGCTTAGATATGCATGGATTCTGCAACGCCTTCTCATGGTTATTACGAGTAAGTAACAGGTTGCAATATTGGCCGTTGCATTCTTAATTGTTTTTACAGTACATTTGTTGTTTATAAAGACAGCCATTTCTATTTATTATGCAAGGATATGAACGTTTCGACTACTTAGCCGCTTCCCTCAGGCGAAATAAGCCGTTAAAGTTGTCCAAGCCTTCAAAGCATAGTCGGCCATTATTGTAGGCTTCTTAAATGATTAATACATGCCATTTCATTTCCAGACCATAGTAAATTAGGTTCCCACTCATGCAATGCATTCGTTGGTGACAAGTTGTCCAGAGTAGAGCAATTGTGTTTTCGTTTCGCTTTTTTTTTAAATATGTGCACATATCACAAAGGCGAGGTTTCCCGCTGAATGGGGCACAGATTCGAGAGATCACGTAACTTGGAATTGGATAACAAACGTGTTCTTCATCAGCACAAACACTCTCGCGAGATTTATCGATGCGTTGAGAATACTTCTCAATATTTTCGTTCCTGTTTCCTTCAAATATTCGGATTTTAACAATTTTCGTGTTTGCACTATTAGTGAGTACTCTCGGCGGGGAGGTAGCTATATATACAGCAAGCCCGCTCATCGTGTGTAAGGAATAAATAGAAAAAAAAAAAAGCTCGCTGCGGGACTCTTCAGTAGCCGCCCAGCCTGCCCACAACCGTCCCACGTTGTTAATGTGATGCGGTCTTATTTCCGGCCCCCTAGAATAGCTTATTTTAAGACATATCTTACCACTGTCAATATTCCTAGAAATATCTGGGCTTATGATCGTTGCAAGATACCTTATTTTAAAATACTGTGCCATCTCAGTTAGAATTTCGAGATTTGAATTTTCAATATTCTGCTATTCTGCCTGTAATCTATTTTTGACAAAATTTCTAAAATTCCTTGTCGTAAACAAGCGATGTTCTCTTTTCGCGTCTTCCAACTTTCGAAAAAAGTTACGAAATGATTACCATATAACACTAAATTTGCGAGTTATATTGGGCTGAAGCTTTTGTTTAAATGGCCATCTGTCCGTTCTCTTTCAGACGAAAAAAAAAAAAGCATTGCATGACATTTAGTGAGATTTTGCAAGGGAAAGAATTTGAAAACACCACAGGTTTCGGTTCGTGGTGAAAAGGACTTAATTTGCAATGAAAGCAACTAATATCAGCAGGTGAAGATGCGCCGGTGGGAACACCAACACAGGCCATGACCCAATGAAACAAACGGCATGCTTACGATTCACCACAAAATGTTAATTAAAACATTGTGTTAAGTGTCATATTTGTTTAATGGTTATGAGATTTTGCCTCAGGGCTTTAAAGGGACGCTAGTTAACATATTCCTAGCGTTGGGAATCATGAAGCTTTCATAGTAACCTCAGTAGCTGTAAATCCACGTTTAGTGGCGGCCTGCAAAGAGAAAACCTGCTGCCTTCCCGCTTCATCGTCATTCGCACCCACTTTCTGTTAAGAAAAAATAATAAAAATAAAAATATAAATAATTATTTCCTTTGTGGCCAGGGATATACGATTTAGAAACTCTGAAAAAACAAAAGGTTCAAGCGGGTAAACGAAGGAGCAATCACGCCTCAAATAGCTTAGCACATTCTCGTTATCTAGAGAGCGATTTTGCTGCTCTCCTTTTGATAAAACAGTAAAATAAACAAGCGTTTGAAATCAGCAGACTATCAGATTAATGCCAAACCTGGCTGGTCCTATAAAGCAATTTATGATGTGTTAAATGAGTGCGTCAGTTTAAATATCAGCACATGTATTGGCAAACCTCTGAAACTGTTTTACAAAATGACAAAATTTGGCGCAAAATGGAATTTACTTTAAAGTAATACAGGGAACCATCCATCGTTGATCTTTTTGTTTGTGAGGAGATACAACACTTGAATTTAGTCTTGCCGTGGATGGACAACTTTCCCCGGCAACCAGTCTAAGATTATAACAATAAACTTCACTTCCGGTCACTTGTTGGTTACTTCAGTTTACACTACTCATTGAACTATTTCGCCTCGTAACAAGAATACTGAGGTATTCTTGTCACTCTAAGCCACATCCCACAAACTTCACATTTTTATTTCTGTTGGTACTTGTTTTATGATTTATACAAGGAGTGGTTTCTATATGATCGCTAAAATCGCTTCGATCGCCGAAAATCGCGTTCAGCGATCGCAGCGATCATATGGAAACGGCTTGGTCTGCTACTACAGCGACCGTAGCGACTGTGATCGCTGCAGTCCGGCTGAAATCGAATTTTCCGAATGGCTTTTATTTCAGCGGACGAGCAAATTACATCGATCGCTGAATTTTGGGTTTTCTGTGCAGCGATCGTTCGTCCCTTTTTTTCCGCGTTCGCAGCGACTGCAACGATTGTGGCAATCTAGCGATCATATGGAGTCCTGGCCCCGGTTGTTCAAAGGCTAGATAGCGCTATCCACCAGATAAATATCTATCTAGTAGATAATGCAATTAGCTTTCCCATTACTTATCCGCTGGATAGCGATTTATCCGGTGGATAGCGCCATCCAACGTTTGAACAACCGGGACCAGGCATTAAAGAGCTATGTTTTCGTGGTCCTTTGCTTAGAGTAAAGAAATCACGCTAAAAGTTCAGTGAATTATACATGCTGCGTCACGGGTCAGTTTAGTTAAGCCTAAGTTCAATCAACTACTACAGACTGAGCGCTTGTTATTTTGCAGAAAACATTGCTTGCAAATAGCTGTCTTGGTTATTGTGTGTCTTGGGGAATTATTTCCTCTTGTAACAGAAAATAAAACAAGAACTGACAAAGCAGTACTGGTCTTTGGGCTAGTGTAGTCTAAAACACAGCAGCCAAATGGAGTCATTTGGTGGTCAAGCATTGATCGCCTCTCAAGGCTAATATTGTGATTATCGAGCTTGTATTAGGGAACCTTTTTCTTTGATATCAATTCAAAACTAGTTGATTTCTCTTCATCGATGCTATCTCCAAAACCTCTTCTATTACAAGTAGTCCAGGGGCTAGTAGTTCTCAAATTTTGCTAGACCAAGTTTCCACTAATCCTTGGCTAGTAGACTGCATCTAAGGAGGGGCTCTGAACGCTGTTTAAATATAAGCAACATGGTCGTTGTTCATCTGCTGTTGGGGCGTCCTGACTACTTCAATAATTATTTGTGCTTTATTGGTTGGCATGTTCTCTACTTTAGTACTGGGCGCAACGACCAGCCATCTTCCTTGTTTTTCAAAAGCACGTTGGAATTTTTAACCTACAATTGACTCCGATTTTTACCTAAATCAGTGCTTTCAATAAGCACCGACGGCCGACGAAAAGCGTCGGCTACTTCGCTTACAGAAGTCGGCTACTTTTCCCCCTAAATTTAAGTAATTAAAGAAAGATTCTTTGTATTAAATTAAAGTAAGGTCGGTTACTTTTCTCTAACCAGCTGCCTACTTCAAATTTTATTGAAACCCTTGGTTCAAGATGTAGAACTACAACATATCAGAAATCTTTTTTTATTAGAATAACCAGAATCTGGAACTTCCTCACTGGCAGAATGGACTTAGCTAATGCTACTCTTACTAGTTTCAAATCTCTTCTCTATGACCACTACTCTCGTGCTGTTAGAACGAACTATAACCCGGGCAATCCTCGAACTCTTAAAACCTTGTGTGCAATTGTTTTTCTTCAGTTTTTTTCTTTTTTAGGCATTATAAAGGCAAACCTAATAAAATAAAATAATAACATAACTAAATGAACCATTCGCTTGACATGTAGCAGCTGCCCTGTGTTAATTCTTTCTTTCTTTCACAGTCTGACAGAGTAACAATAGAAGCAATGTTTTTAAGTTATTGATCTCTTTTCTGCCTTTCTCCTTTTTTTTCAAGCGTATTCTTTGAATTACCTGCTTCTCTCGAGACAAAGCAATGAAATATGGTTTGTTGCACAGTGTTTTCTAACTTGTGCTCTCCCATCACTCGAATTTGACAAAACACTGCCATATTAGTCTTGTTTGTGAGTAAAACTCAACCATGGTTTCAGACAAATACAATATTTCTCTTTCTTGACGTTTCCATTTTGTCAAAACCAGAAAAACAAAAACTTCAAAACCACGCCTTTATTACCAGGTACGAAATAATGGCTACTATTCTGTCAGGCCATTCTCACGGGTAGTGTTCTGTGATATTGAATTTTTCTTTTAACTTCTGTGTGCTGGTAGCCTGCTATGCCACAGAAAAGCCAGATAGAGGCGAAGTTGAATATTTTGCTGGTTGTTAAACATTTCTTTATGACATAGTGCAGAGTTGTTTAACGCCTACCTATGACTATTTATCAATTCTATAAATTTGCTTGACCAAACAAGTACTGATTTTCATTAGAATTTGTCAACAATGTTCAGAAAGAACTATCCTAATTCCTATTCTTTAAGAACTGCATAAAACTCTGTCGGAATTGGTATAAACCCCGAAAATCAAGTTTGCATGAGCAGAGTGAGATAAAGAAAGTCTGGTTTTAAAAGCAATTGTGAGAAAATCTCTTCGAGTTTCAAAAAAATTATTTTAGCTCGCAAACAATCAAGTTTAAACCATTTAGAGGCTTTTTTCTTTTGCCTCATCTTCTAATAACCAAAGCGCTGCTTAAGATCACTTATCATCTTTTTGTGCCATGAAGAAATCCCTGGCAAATTTGCCTGCAAGTCACTGGCTGGTGGCTAATTTCAGAGTATTTGGTAGTTTGGAAGTAGAGATAAATTGTGTGGTGGTTATATGTATATGGCGGACGGGGAGTTTAAAAAACTCAACGCGTGTATTTTGCTGTTCCTAGTTATTTTAGTTTATGTCAATAAAGCTGACGAAAGGTCAGATTGTAATAAGGAAAATAGGTCGCAGCCTGAAGATTGCAAAGATACGCTGGAATTAAGAACCAGTTTCATGAGACCACAGGTCACTCTTACTTTCATTAAGATGATTTTCAAAGTTCTTTAGTTTTATTAGAGTTGTCATATAGCATCGGCCGGCAGTAGAGATGTTATTGCTTCGTTCGAATTTAAGCGTTGAGGGCCATTCCACGGAAGACTGACGAACCCGTTCTTACGAGCTGCTTAGACCAGCGAATTTTGTAATTTGCGGGTTGCTTAACTTGTTAAAACACTGCATAATTTACAGAGTTTTAATGCACTATTCTTCGGCTTGAATGTAATTTCTCGGCGCCGTAATGAGTATCATTATTCCCATTTCCTTCAGTTCTACAGCTGTCAAAGTAGCAGGTGTTTGTCACTTGGTTTTCATATTCTTCTATTCAAACAAGGGCTAATGGACGGCCTTTTTACAGAGCCACGTGATTTGTTTGTCTCTTAGATGTCACCTGCGCTTGTAGGCCACACTGAAAACCAGGGTAATAAAACGTACGCAATGAGGCTATAGTATAAACGCACAAAACACTGAATGGACTATACATGGCAGTTGCTGTTATGTGCTTATTTGCTATGTGCTTGAGCCCCATCAAACGCAATTCAATCCTTTATTTAATCTAAGGCTTAAGTTTGCTCCACGCTAATTGGTTCTAATTGCCACTTTGGGAGTTGTACCGTGTACCATAGCTGCACAACATATA
>OX419342.1:28209875-28267375 GCA_948470475.1 Galaxea fascicularis | reverse complement strand
CGAAATCCAGTGAGTGGACCCAGAAGCAGTGTGTATTTGGCAACTTGCATCACCAACTAAGAAGATAAAACATTAATTACAAGTAAGCAAAGGATACATCGATGAGCTACGATGCTTTTTAATCACGAAGTGCCGTTCTTAAGTCTCGTGATGTAACGTTATATTTTATCATTGTTGCACAATGACGTTTGAAGAATTTATTAGTCGATTTGACGAGTAGCGTAGATTTGAAGCCTTGTTTTTGAAGACGGGAGGATAGGCTACGGAGTCTGCGCAAAAAGTCCAACTTGGATGTTGGATGTTGGATGTTGGATGTTGGATGTTGGATGTACAAATCCAATAGTTACTTAGCGATCACTGCAGGGATACTGGAAAGAGATCTTGAGTGCATTGTCGTGCAGGGATTCTCTCGATGCAGCACGTGGAATAAATATTTATCAGTCGTCTGTTATTGAAAGAGAAAGTGTCGGCCTCACAGTGTATAGTTATTTTCATTTGTGTTGCAAATTGTTTTATAAAAGTGTGAACTTGCTTTTCCGATGTGACTGCACTTTAGAATTCTTAATTGTACGCGATTTTTATTAAGGGAGTATACAATAATTGGACACTCGTGATTTTGAATTTGATTGCACGCGAAAAAAAAACCCTTTCTTACTTTGGTTTAGTTATAAGCCCCGAGTGAGTTTCTTTTTAATGTTTTGGATAGGTTTGCTTTGTGCGTTCCTTTTGTTTTTACTTCAGTAGATAGATGTTGCCTTGAGATTCGTTTGATGCAGTGAACGGCTAAGCTCCCACATAAAAACAACAGTCAACTTGGTTGAATGTGACGTTAAGTCTTTTCCTTTCAATTTTCAAACAAATTTGAATGAAACCGCCGGACAAGACTGGCGGCATCATCTTTCAGAATTCCCTTAGAGAAGGTAATGCACCAACTGTGGATTAAGGTGAAATATTTATCGCGAGGCAGTTGTCCTTGCCAATGTTGTAGACAGTCTTGCTTCGTTTTCCTTCACACGTTTCAGAGCTAGGACTGCAAAACAGTATATACTAGACGTTCCCCTTGTCGGGGGTAATACGCTTGTAGCAAGCCAGGGGAGTTGTTGTTGTTGTAGATACCAGGTTTGTTTTTATCTTTCAACGCACCAGTGGTCTATAATCAGATCTTTCGCTTTCTTCTATCATTTGAAGCGATTTGTTTCGCACGATCATTAATCGCGTCGCAAAAAACGTATATCAGAACTCTTACGCCTTTCGTATCCTTTTTAAGGCGACCTGGCCGGGCGACAGAAACGTCGAAAGTTCATGAACTATGAACAGTTGGAGTCTTTCGTTTAAGCCGCTGGCGTAATCCAGGCTTAAGAATGCCGGCTTTTAATGGCGGAACAATAGAAGTTCGGATTTTGAAATCGCAAGATTTATTGCGTAAAGAAGAGAAAATATATTCAAAGCGTATAATCCCTCGAGAAGACAAACGGGGGCACCTAAGGAGTAATTTCGCTAAATTATCTATTCGGAAGTAAGGTGCGCTAGAATTTTCGAATATTCTCGAATATTCGATCCACATTCGGACCACGTCTCTGAGGCGCACTAGGATTTTCGACCTTATAGGCACTTTAACGGGCCCGGTAATTAACGGGAGCTTCGAGAAACGGGCCCCTGGTTCGTAATTCAGCTGATTCAGGGTAATTACTAACTTTTTTTGGAAGAATGAAATACTAAAAATAAGCATCAAACTATTGAAAATTAGAAGCTTTTTCGACTACCACGGACAGCGTGCAGACTCGTATGCCGCTGATGAAACTGTGAGCCTTGTTATGGTAAAACGAACAATTTTTCTTCCTTCCATGAATTCAAGCATCCTACCATTTTTACTTACCCGATTTCAGCCCTGATTTATACTGTAACAGGAGATCTATTATTATTGGTCCCAATCTGCTTAAATTGGGCCGCATGTCATGTTTTACTTCGTTTGCTCGCAATTCATTACCAATTGCAGCTAATTGCGTCAGGCGTAAAAGGTTACAGTCGCATACGTGTTGTCTTGCCGACAAGCTTGTAATCCCTAAGAATACCAGCGTCTGATTTCTCTATTCAAAATCACCACGTGATCCAATGCAGAGGTCATGAGGGTAGAGGACATGATCACAAAACAGAATGAAATTCTTTCGGAGGAAACATATGTTGATATTGGGGCTTAAAAGGCTAAAGTGATCAGTAACAAACGGAAGTTCCAATAAGATTGCGTGACGAGCCAAGGGAATGTCTCCGTAGGAGACTAGAATTTAATGACTGAAGGAAGAATGAAACTGAATGGATTCTATTCATTTGATTTATTGTACATGACGCTATTTTTTGCGTCGACTGAAATAAAAACGTACTAATAATAAATGTCAACTTTTCTAATCTTAGAACTATGCCAAATACACGAGTGATATCAGGGGAAAAACATAGCAGACAGAAATCACAACACAGCTTAACTGTATTTTATGCAAAGTAAGCACTGCGGTGAAAACTTCCTTAATTTTAGGTTACGAAAGATGGCGTGTACACGTACCCTCAGGAGAGAACTGAAAATCGAGAAGAAACAGGGGTAATGAAGGAAGAGACAAAGGGAAAGAAATACAGACAAATAAACCGACATAATTGCTGAAAGAAATCGAGTAAGCGAGCAAAGGAAAGAAACAAAGGTGAGAGAGACGCGCGGAAGTAAACTGCGTGACAGACGGTAGAAAGAAATAAATCGCGCGCGAAAGGGGTCAGATCACTCTCACTGCGTGCTTCGTCCGCGCGCGCATGATGCCATCTTCTCGTCTGTCACGCAAAATAAATCGCTTGGTTTCTATAAGACCATATTATCTTAAATGACTTTAATTTATCTGTTACTCACAATCAGCAACCCTGATATCCCTGCTGTCGGTTGATTAAATAACGCCAGTCAGGTATAAAAATATGAGATAACAAACGTTGTGAGCGAGTAAAGGAAAACATGACAACAGCGCATTGTTCGCTTCTCCTTGGACCTTGTCTGGTTAGGTATCCATATATAGTGTTATTTTTGGATAACGACAGCAGCCATTCCTGCTTTCAACAATCTGCGTCCTGTTTCATCCGCCACCTCGAAATTCCCGAAGAAATCAATGAACTCATCAACCAATTCCTGATCGGCGGTTGCTCGGAAGTCTTTCTGATGAGTCAGGAAATCGAATAACAGATCGCCTTGTGCCGAACGCTCTCCGAAGCAAAGGCTAACGTCGATGATGAAATCTTTTCTAATGATGTCATACTTCCAGCCTTTCTGTGCTGCTATCTTCGCCAGGTCATTTTCTGTGTAGATCATCATATCTTCGGATCCGAACGTCAGCCTGCCCTTAAACGTCTCTTGCACCTTGACAAAATATGATTCCTCGGTCTGGACAAGACAGAATATGGCTCCCTTTTCACCCAGTTGTTGTTCAAAGCACGTCAGAAGCGTATCCTCTGCATCCATGTAGTAGATGCTGTGAATAAAATGAATGAAATCGAAGCTGGGCCATATTTTTTTGTCTTGGGCAGCACACGTCTGCTTGTATTCCTGAAAAGTCGTCTGTTGCCATTCAAACGAAACTCGAGCTAAATCTGTAAGCGAGGTGGGCAAGCTTGCAGCAGATGCTTTGAATTTCTCTAAGAGAAAAGAGCTTGGTTCGACCACTAAGCTATGAATTGAAGGCTTTGCATCAGTTTCGCCGGCCTTCAGTTGAGCGGCAATGAATTGCATGATCAGCACATCCATTTCTCCTTTTCCACTGCCAACTCCTAAAACATTGAAGGCTTTGTTTACGTCAAGAGGTGCGATTTTCTCCAGCGCCAGTTTTATACCATCTTGCACACACTTCACAATGGATTGCCTTGCCGTAGAGTTTTCCAAAAACGTTTTGAAGGCCTTTTCGTAAGCCTCGTGCGACTGCGATAAAGATGTCTTTTTCGCAGACATCTTGAATGAGTAAACAGACCCGAGTCAGTATGAATACCGGTTTGAATCGCTTTGAATAAATGAATGACACGATTGTTATGCGCGCTTTTCACGGAATGTGCAACACAACGATCATCGTCAGTTCTACCCGCCAAAAATAATCCTCTTTACTGTTATCTCTGCAGTTGTTTATTTTCTAAACAACACATCGTTATGCCGCAGTAAATTGGCTTATGACAGTTACGGCAAGACGGCTAAAAACACGAATGAGTGCAGAATATTTTGTTGCCTCGGGCAACTAACCCCTGGAATTTGCCATGTCATTACTCGTGCAGAAGGCTGGTTTACGAATGCATACAGTCACGTAAATGCAGATTCCTTCATTCATGGTTGCGGTACAACTTGAGCGTGGCCTTAGCTTTTTGGAATCTGTTTACATTAGAAAAGCTAAGAAGCTTCTTTCAAGAGATAATTATGAATTTCCTATATTTATCTGATGGTTGCTATAATCACTGTCAACTCCATTTCGTCGGTAGCGTGTTAATCGCCCATATGACCCTGTTGGTTTGTTATGACCTTCTTGATGTTTCTTTCTGCCATTATCTTCAGGTGTCGAAATTCTTTGTAAATATTGACGAAGAAAGAAAGTAAGTTAAATTAGTCAAATAATCTTGTAATTTATTCTCGTTGATGAGGAGAAATAAATCTGCTTTTCGTGCGCTCATTGGCCATTGGCCCAAGTTATCAGCTCACAAAAATTATAGGAAGTAATCATTTGTTGAAGTATTTGAACACAATTTTGTAATGAGGGTTGCCCGGTTGCCCGTTTTAACGCGCAAGATTTAAGTGTATCAAGGTCACTGTGGTTACAAAGTTGTTAATTCAAAATGAAAGAAGAAAATCTGTTTGTATAGGAAAGGTTGCATTCAAACTTTAAAATTTCTAATTTATGGAAGGGGAGTTTTACATTTCAAAATCGGTTGTTTTTGACAATGAAGACAGCTTAAACTATTAATCTCAAACCTAAAAACAGCTACCCACCGTTTAATGGTCTATGAACTTCTATTCAGGAGGACTTATATCACCGGAAGGATTTTAGCGTCTGTGATTTTGAGGGCTTATGGGCGGAGGCTCTTGTGGGCTATTCCATGTATTGAGTTAAGGATGGTATTTGTCGAAAGCAACTTGTTTGATCTTTTGACTACAGCTCCTAAATGATTCGTCGTTCATCTTGATTTCTTAAAATAGACGATCCACCACTGTGGCCTGTAGGGCGGATATCTAAGCAACGAAGGGTTGGTATCGTCGCATCCCTGGGCAGCCACAAATGCTCTTTGGCTACCTTCTGAATATCGTCTGTCTCAAAACCAATAGACGGCAAAAATTAACCTGGTTGGAAGTGAAATGTAAAACATGCCGCGATATATTTTAACAACGGATAAAGAATAAGTGAAACACTAAAGGGGCGAATTTTTTAGGCTTTCGCTTTGCCATCTATTCGAGTTCTTTATATAACTGTGGCGGCCTGTTTGCAAGCCCTCACATTGTTATGGATAGGTTGTAAGAGCGTTGAACGTGAACCAAAAAAACAACAACAACAAAAAACAAAAAACAAAACAGGGGGATGGGCGCCTTTCCGCGCCGAAGTAAGAGCCTGGAAACGCTGACATAACTGCGATGATGTATCATCAATTCAGTAGAGCCGAGAGGAAAATTATAGCAACTGTACTGATTGCGGAAGGGCGATGGGCTAACCACTTGGATACCCTATAGCCCTATGCTGTCTGTGCTACCCACAAGAGCGTAGACTGAGCCTCGAGTGAAGGCCGGTTCTCACTAGCGCACGGCATAAGCACAGGCATAAGCATAACATAAGCATAAGTAAGTGAGAACACCAGCGACATAAGCATAAGGATATACGCACGCGCAGAATACATTTTTTGACACAATACTCGATACCGGGTCTCATAGATCTTTAAAAACGAGATGGCTGACGATAGTGCCACTTTCCGCAGAAGTCTGGGTCAAAGTGACCTGTGATTGGTTGAAAGGCTTGAACTTATGCTTATGCTTATGTCGGCCCCGTTCTCACTTGCGAAAACTGCGACATAAGCAGAAGCACACGCCGACACAAGAAAAAACAAGCATGTTCGTTTTTCTTATGCTTATGCTTATGCTTTATGTCGCGGGTGTTGTCACTTGCTTATGCTAATGTTATGTTTAATCAGCCTTAGGAAGGCCTTCAGATTGCTTGAAAGGTCTTGAAAGTTCAAATATTAAACCACATCCTTGCTTCCACCAAGAAGACAATTCAACATTGCACTTAATGGTCGAGAGAGCAGCAAATAAATCGCAACGTTTAGAAAGATTACGATATTTTTAACTCTGTAAGACATGTTTCGATGTGACTCACATTGCACAATACAATACAATAATACAATTTATTAGTAACTCCCTTGTGGGTCAGTGCTAATTTACAACGATGTTAATCAACTTAATTGCTAAAATTAAATTACAGTTACAATACAATTCGTAGAGAATGGTAAATATTACAAAAAAAACAATAAAGTAATAAATTAAGAAGACATTTTTTATTACCCTAAAAGTTGTTTTGTTCAGTTTTTAGTCTACCAATGTTCGGCACCGAAGTATCTTTGAAGAAAGTTCACAACTGATTGAAACACGTGAGCTTGGAAATGCACGGCGTCGTAGGGCTTCCTTGGCAGCCCAGTCCCCCCCGGATATGCATCACTGATTGGAAATACGTCCAAAACATCTATCCCTGCTGTACACATGGCGTGTTTGGCGTATGCATTGAACAACAACACACGCTGCAAGAGTAAAGAATACAAAACATTTGCTGGTTAGATGCATGTGCAACGGACACAGAAAATAAAATGGTTCTCAGTACGTTGTTAAACATAAAGCTACTTCCGTTTTCCTTGGTGATCGCTTTAGTTTTGTGGAAGGAAAGCTCGAAAACACTTAGGAACCTTTATAGGAAAGAGCACCGGAAACAAGGGAAAATTTCTTGCGCAAATTATTATCAGAGGAAGACCGAAATGGTAGAGGGGATATACCGAACTCGACGCGTGATAGCTCAGTGTCCTTCAGGATCTGAACATAAAAGTAACCATCCACCTGATACCTGAAAACAACTTAGCTATAAACTGCTGGAAATACATCTTATTCAGTCGGTTCTGTTTTCCTCGCCAAAACTGAGACGGCACTGGACACAGGGTATTGTGTTCAAGCTAAAGGCAAATTATGGCGTTGGGAAGTTGACACGGGAAATATCATAGAATATGTTTTAAGAGTAACGGTTCCTGTCGGGTTAACTAAGTACCAGATTTTTCCAACGAAAAACCTTTGGTTTTCATTTGATTTGATTCATATGTCGTCTCACCTGATAGGTCAGAAATCTGATGCTGGTTGAATGGCGAGCGTTAGTTCGCGGGTCACCGTATTTCTCTTTATTAATAGCAGTTGTTGTCTTCCAAATAGGCTTTGCTCGAAATTTCCACGATTGCTTGTTCGTGTTAAATTTTTCCGTCAGCATTCGGATTGTTTTATCAATAAGATCTCTGTACGTGGTGAAGTTGATAGTGTGCACGTAGTGCAGACCAAGATTTAGAAGAAGCACGCTGCTGTCCTTCATAGAAGGCTCAGAAATGACGTGAAATATTTCAGTCAGGACTCTTCGTACGCTGAAATCTTTATCATCGTTTTCTAGTCTTGCCCTTGTCAAATTTCTGTCTGGAATTGCATAAACCCAGTTGTAAGTGTTATTACATCTTTGGAATATCTCCTTACAAAGAGGCTGCCTGATGATGGACTTATAGAAGAAATCACCAACTGAATCGCCATAAATCCAAAGCGTATTTAGTTTTCCTCGAGTGTCGCTTGAACGTGTCTGTGATTCCTCTGATGAATGTGAAACAAGAAATAGGGGAATAAATTAATTATTGAGAAAAACCGTTCAAGTATTTTTAAGGGAGAAAGGGGGAATAAGTCATGTTTGTTAATCCACCTTTGGTTTTGGCCATATGCAGCTTATTTTCGAACCTTTGAATTTGACTCTGAGATGTGAAAACACAAACGAAGGCCATTTTGAAGTATTTTCCTGAGGTGCTGTTTGTTGTGCTGGTCCTTAACTGTAGTAACGTGGTTCTACCTTTGAGTCTGTGGAAACCTAAAGTGCGACCATTCGATGAATTTTTCTGTAATGCTGCATTTTGTGATGTACTACATAGGTCTAACTATTGAGTCTGAATGAAATTCTCAGGGTTTGACCATTAGCTCGAATGACATCCTTTTTACATTACATTACACACAGCGGTACAGTTTAAAGTTGTTAAGTTTACTCTGTCGTTTTTAGATTGCATTTTGAGCTTGAAAACACTTGAGGGGCGATAAATGAAATGAAAATTATGCAGCGCTTTTCATGGCTTCTGTCACGTACCCCACAGTGTGCTGGTAATTTATCTTATCCAATTTCTAGAAATTTAACAAACGAGAAAACTGAATTAAATTCTTTACTCACTACTAAAATATGGTTTCCATGTTTTATTCACCCATCTTCCATTGCCATCCCATAAATGTGAACACTTGATTCCACAAGGTATGTTTATGTTACCAAACGTCTTTACCACTTCTGTTGGGGGAAAAATAAGCTGATTGACTGATTCATTGACTGTCTGATAGATCAAGTAGTTGAATTTTGAAAAGCTTTCACTCGCATTACTCTAATATAGTTCCTTTATTTAACCATTTTGGGGTTCATTATCTTGAAACATTCGTGGTTACTTGCGCATGCTAAGACCACCAAAAACACCTTCATATTAGGAGGCACCATCCTTCCCGCTATGCGCAGAACATATGCGCTGTAACAAAAGAAGCCATGTTCTGGATCTCATCCATCTCTGGTTATCTCACTTGTAATAATTATATAATAATAATTTATTACTTATTAGGCGCAAATTAGCCTGTGAATATGATCAAATGCGCCTTACAATAATAATCTTTACAATTCGAAATCATTACGATGCTAAATTCGTTCCAATTCTCAAATCAAACTAAATCAAATCAAATGTTGGTTTTTGGAGAGAGGGGAAAACCGAAGTAACCGGAGAAAAACCTCTCGGAGTAGAGTAGAGAACCAACAAACTCGTTGCACTTATGACGCCGAGTCTGGGAATCAATCCCAGGACACATTGTTGGAAGGTAGACGCTCTTACCACTGGGCCAACCCTGCTCCCCGAGCGTCACAAAAAAGAAAGGACTACATTCACCCGGATAATCTTGCCTTGCCGTGTTAAACGGTTTCAATGTGAAATTGAGAAAACTCCTGTAGCACCCCCAACCCGTGATTCCAGCAGAAGGATGAAAGAGCTCCCCCAGCAATATATTTAAGTTTTCATGAGGGATTTGGCATTTGTATATTTCTGTGGAGGTGAACAAAGTAGAGCAAACCGTGTGTCCAAGATAGCAGTATAGATACGACTGCAAGTCTACTTGTTGGAGCACCGATCCAAATTCCAATGCGCTTGTCATCACGTCCGCGCGCTTCCATGGTCTTGGAATCGCGCGCGTTGGCATCGATCGTATCTAGTTGTATTACTTACTGTGGAAAAGCGGCTCAGCTGCATGCGGAATTGTGATCAGAAATGGCGCACCATCCCAAAGAGGTTTTAAAAGAAACGGTCTTTCGTGGCGTGGGAGGGTGTTTTGTGCCTGATATCTACCTTGTGCATTTCCTGTAGAGGAAAATAAAATAGCAGGGATACTCAAACTGGCTTGATTACAGGTTGTCTCAGTTATACTGGTTACCGCCATACGTTTTGGGAAACCATTGAAATCAACGAAATCTGTTTGGTTTCAAACGCAATACTTTTTTAAGTACTGAAATGGTTGAAATATCTTACGTGTTAACCACCATACGTTCTTAAGTAACCATCGAAATTAATCACCGAAATTAACAAAATCTGTTTGGTTTCAACTACCATAGTTTTTTTTTGTCTAGTTACGGAATCATGGATCTGTTTGGTTTTGACCACCGTACCTTTCGATGTAAACGCTGAAATCAATTAAATCTGTTTGGTTTTCGTATCAGTCTGGAGTGAACAAAAATTGCTTCTGAACTGGAATTTTGCAAATCACTCCTGTGAGATCTATATATTCGGCTTACGCTGGTAGCAGAGATGTTTTATTTTTTCGTGCGAGAAAATCTTCAGTTACATGTATGTATCTTGTTAAAGATTACAATTGCCTGGTGTAGTCAGAAAAGGTAAAAGCAGTAAGACCATCTTTTGGGCTGTTATGAGTGGAGTTCTCACGTACTTCACTTCCGTATTTTTGGTCTCAGCTCTTCGCAAACGATTAGTTTAACTCGTTGTTGAGCGCTGACCTTTATCATAGAAAGACACTCAGCTTTCGTCTCAGCAGCACATTTTTGTAGTCACAGTTTTTCTAACCAGCTTAAAAACATACTATAGCTCACTAACCTTTAATAAACCAGTCCTTTGGGGGATCTTTATATCCTTCGCACAGCGAATATTCTAATACAACTTCCACTTCATACCTTCCCGGCTCTAAGACAAGAAAGCTGACCTGGTACTTTCCATTGTCGTGATCAATGACCGTGGGAGACAAAGACGAGGGGCCACGTATATGAACCCGCCAAGAGTCTCCACCAGTCCTTTTGCCCACGTTATCCTTTGTTACAGACTGAATGTCAAATCGGCTGAACTGACCAGCCGGTCTGATATCCCATCGTATCAGGTAGCTTTTCGCCGTATCTGTCCTGTCGTGTGGGTCCCATTCCCCCGCATTAACTCCCCATGCCATGCGTCCTGCGCATGGCTGCAACACTTGTTTCCAGTCCGTTTTCATTCTTTGCACCAAACACCAGGTCTTCATAAAGTCCGCGTAAAGAGCGTTGTCGTGCGAAATATTGTTGAATATCTGTGACTGTATTCTAGGATATGTGTTATATACTTTGCGGAAGTTACGCATCCGATACAGGTAGACCAAAATGCACAAAGCTATGAGAGGAAGAGTTTTTCGAGATAACATCATGCCGGTCCATTCTGCTAGCACTCGGATAATCATCCAGAATGTGTATTATTCTTAAACAAGGACTAAATCACTCCTCACTTGGCCTCATTAGGGCGGCAACCGAAAAAAATACAGTACTCCACTTATCTGAAAAATTAAAATACCACATCCTTAATGTTATGATTTATATCCTTCTAAAGTGCAGCGTTACGTTTTTCATACTTAATTGTCTCTTGAAAGAATTAGCCGTTATGCCGGAACCTGGGCCAAGTGTCATAGCCACTTTAACTTATCCAAATCTTTAAAAAGGCAGCTTATTACTATGGGAATCAACGTGACCCTTTGAATGTATCACTAAGAAGAGTTCACTTGATTGGTCGCCCTGTAACGCTTCTGTCACAGGCTGAAAAGTTAGAACTAGCGTGTAAAGCATAATAAACAGTGTCAAAGAAAGTACCGCTCGACAATTTTTAGTGGAGTGGTCACACAGTTTACGCTCTGAACCGATAGAAAGCGCTTTATTTTCATAATCGTATCGCAAAACCCGTTATATTTCGAGTTCTTAGTGAAACAATTCCAGACAAAGACGAGTCTGTGTTCGGGTCAGCGGAACGGTTTTATTGTAGGTGGCCACATTTCAGCAGTAAAAAAGTACCCTTAGCTTGCTGGTCTGTTCGAAATCCTTCTTCTTGGTGTTTTAAATTTATTTTTACGGTACATTCTATGCGGGATACAATTTTTATTTCGCCCGTGGACGGATGCACCTGAATTGGAATTAAAGAATAAGTAGAAAAAAGCTCTCAGGCAGTGTTGGAAGCAGCTCTAATTTGCTATCTTGGAGTTGCCAGCTCAGCTACGTTAGTTCGTTCCTGTGAAATGAGATCTAGCGAAACTTTTTACACGCCTCCATAGTTCTACTGAGCCAATAATGAGACTAAGTTAGAGGCGCTTGAAGACGTTATGAGACAAGAACCCTTCAGTTATTCTATTTTAAAAAAAAACTTACCTTGCCGTTCCAGTGCTATATAGAGATCTCTTTGTTAGCATCTTATCCTAACGGAAAGACGTCTTCTTCACTCTTCTCTAATCAAGGTTTTGGGAGAACGAAAGTTAGCCATAGCGAAAAGCAGATATTTTCACTTTGCTGCTTGTGTGAATCGATCTTTGGTTGTAAGCTGGTACCAGCAGGAAAATTGTAAGCAGCCTACGGGTGAGGTGATCAAAAAACAAAACCCAACCTGCATCCTGACCAGTGATGTTTTACAAGGGAAATACTGACAGTTAGCAGAAAGAAAGAAAACGGAGGAAACTCGGTAGTGAGTGGTAACAGTTCCTACTTTGATCGAAACGCAACAGGGTTTTTAAAAAGAGCTTAGTGGAAAGTACCGTGAGGCCAACTGAAAGGCCGGAGTTTGCTTCCAAGTTTTTATTTGATGACATTTTAAAAGTATTCCTTTTCTGAAGCGTTTGAAAAGCCAGGAGAACACGCACTAGGCTTACTATATGAATTGTAGGATGGTTACCGCTTCGTATCTGCCGGCACCGCAGACCCTTCATTGAGGCACCTCAATTTTGAAGAAGCATGCTAACAATTGATAATGCAAAATGATCTTATTCATCTTGGAAGCGAATTTTCAAGAAGGCCTTCGATCTGGTTTCTAGACTTTAAACTGATCAAAAATTTCGAAGAATTTGATCCAAGCACCTATTTGCGTTCCAATTAAGCCAATTATTCGGTTTCAGTTTTAATAACTACTACACTTTACAATTTAATAAAGACCAAGGGCTATAAATGATCCATATCTTACAATTTCAGAAAACTTTGCTTCATCCAACCCCTTCTTCCCCGCTCAGTTCGATTAGATTTGGTAACCAGAGTAGCTCAGAGTCACCGATACTTAAAGTCTCTCTGCCATAGCCTCGCGCCATAGCCTCACGCCATGAGCTGATTTTTATGAAATCCGCGCAGTGACGTGTGTGTGTGTCAAGACGTTTCAAATTTCGACTGAAAACAGTTAGAAGCGAAGAGCCTCGACTTTTGTGGGTACATTACTCGCTCTGCATCGCTAGGACAAAACTCTGTCGATTTGCGCTTTACCGCTCGGATAGACTTGTGAATCTCAGAACTGTCCGCTCCTTCAGTATGAGTGCATGCTACTATAGATTTCTGATACTCTTTCATCTACTGGATTGTCTGCATTCCTTAGTAGAGGCGCTGTTCGAATGAACTTTTCTTTCCAAGGGCCTGTCGCGAGAGTTGCAACAGCGGAAGTGGATCTCTAATCGTTCGCGCGCGCTCAACTCCTACTTGCATCACATCGCGACTTCATCGCCATATTTGGCAACATGTGAAGTTTGTTTTTGTTTGTATCAGATTTTAATCACAGGTAAACATTCGTATAAGATTGCCATTCGTCCTGATCTGTGTAGGGGACTGGCCACCGACCCCGGGCCACCGACTACGGGCAGAAGCGGCAGGCCAGGGGACAAGGGAAGGACAAGGGGAATTCACTGGCAACAGGCGCCACAGGAGTCAGGATATGACAAGGGGCAACAATCCGCATCAGAGTTGACCGCATTTTCAAGCTGTGAAAAGTGTAAACCACTGGATTGATAGCACTGTTTCCATAATGAAGAGGCTTCACAAAATCCAACAGATGCATTAATTTTTTTCCTTGAAGAAGACATTTGAGAGGACAGAAGATGAACAACAAAGACATAGTGAAAAAAGGCAGCCATGATAAATTGAATAAAATTGTGATTATCAGCAGAATTTTTGCGATTTTTCTTTCACGATTCTCCCTCTTGTGAAACGATTTCAAGGAGTAACAGCGCCGGCGCATGTTGAACAGTGTGACTTTCCTATACATATTAATGTACATACAGGTTATGACAAAAAGTGGGAATATAAACCCCGCTATTGTGCTCAATAAGCCTCTATGCTTCTGCCATGACTCTGACTTAAAGTCGGTGACGAACACAGCTGCTATGACGGCCCCGTAGATCCAAGCTGCGGCAAGAACTGCGTTATAGTAGGAACGTGGGATGACACGATGTTTCAACGGTTTGGAAATAGCCATGTTCCGCTCCACGCTGATGAGCGTGAGATGCGTGATTGAAGTTAGCGCGCTAAATATATCCAAGACCGTGTAGACTTAACGAAACTGCAGATTCCCTGGCCTAGGGAAGAGATTATTCAAATCGTACAGCAGAATGTACATCCAGGATGGTATGGAGATCGCTCCCACCAAAAGATCCGACACTGCAAGGCTCATGAAGAAACAGTTGGTCGACGTTCGCAGCTTGCTGTTGCGTTTGAACGCTGCAATGATCAGAGAGTTTTCGGTGATGATTGACAGCGCAAAGACAATGTAAATCGAAAAAAACAAAAGCGTCTCTTGAGTCGAGTGTCGAAACTCATAACCTACGAGAGAAAGGCTGGAATTCGGCGACGAAGCGCATGGATTTCACGTTTCACAGGAAGAGTTAATGACAACAAATGAGGTTTTCCATCTTGAAAATGTGATATGAAGGTCCTTAATAGTTTTTGGTTGGACGTTGCACTCTCGTTTTCCCTGCGAACTCTGGAAAAACAAAGTTCAAACAGGATAAGATGTTAAAGACTGTTGGACTAATGTATGGGAATTGTCTGGGAAATTGTGGTTAAATGGTACGTATATTTGAAAGGGGGACATGTTAGGAGCCTTTGATTTCGATTTTCGGGGCGTTCTTTCTACTTAGTGCTACCGTAAATCCTCTATTAAGCCCCCCTCTCAAATAAGCCCCTCTCTCCCCCTCCCCAAATCCTTATTCTTCACAAAAAAATTAGCGATTAACGTGGACTGATCAGTTATGATTTATTCAGGCTGGAAGTTAAAAAAAAATATCGAAGAACATGAGGCCGAACGCGCATTTTTGAAGAATAAGACTTTATTTTAAAGCGTCTTAGTTAGAATTGATAAATGGAAGTTAAAAAAAATCATCGTTTTCAACCTACACAATAATTATATATTACGTCAGTGCCACATTATTAATGATGAAGAGTCAAAAACAATACCATGCAATGCAAACACGTCTCCGCTTGAGCTTTCCATAAATTACGGTTGATGTAAGAATTCATTTAAGGTGGCTCAAAATGGTTTCGTGATTTTAAACACCAATTCTTTGGTGGATCGATACCACCACACTTTTTCTTTTGTTTCCTTAAATATGGTATGAAAAATGCCCAATCATTTCTTAACAAGTTGTGAGAATTTTTAAGCCATACAGGGTTGCATAGCAAGACTACAGCCCCACAGAACCTGAAAAACGAGTTCGGTGGCCCGCGTTTTTTATAACTGAATTGCAATCAGCATACCAAGATTTAGCTTTCTGCACAGTTTAGGTTTTAAACTCCGGCGCAATATGTTTTCGTCAGTTGGGTAAACGGCATGTATAGCAGGATGTGAATGCCGCCTGTCACTGATCCCCGCTTTGGGCACTTTCTCCAAGAGACGAAAAAAGCGATAAGAAAGTGAAACGACTTACTATCAATGATCCAGGAACCGACTGACGCTAGTTACCATAGCCAACATGGTCAGAACGTTTCCACACTCTTACTGGGTGTTTAAATATAGTCTACATGTTTTATTATAGCACTGCGTGGTGAAACACCATGATGAACTAAATTCATTACTGGCTACTTTGCGCTACAAGCATGAAAGCATAATTTTCTGATATCTGTAATTATTTCAAATTACGAAATACTAAGCTCATTAAGAGTCGTTTTGGCCTTTCTTTTACATGTCGCAGAAAATTATAATTCAAGTTACTCTAGCAAAGGAAATTAAATACAAACTTAAAGAGTGATCGCATCGTGTTTAGTTATAAACCAAAGTGCTTTGAGTTTGCGTTGGACAACTCAGTTGAGAAATAATCAATTACTTTTCGGTTCAGCGAAGCCGCGTGGCAAACAAACTTGCCGTTTTGACTTGAATTGTAAAATTACAGGAAATTAATTTTCTAGGTTTTTTGTGGTAAACAGGGAAAATTACTTTAAACCTTGTCAAAATCTTTAAATCTCAAAAGATGATCTTGCAAATTGAATTTTCGTAATCGTTAATTGGAAACTTTTTTTTGTTTTTGTTTTAAGCTGTAATAACATTGAGAAACGGCGGAGGGGTTTTTAGATGTGCACAAAAACAACAACACTTTATTTGTGCCCCGTATCCTTAACATTCTTTTTTACAATAAGAAACTTATTAAGAATTTGAAGGGTACTGGCTCTCTGAAATAACTAAGAAGCTGACATTGCTGCGGAGCAAGGTTACCTTTAGGTCGAGACGGAAATCCGAAATAATTACACCGCGCTTCCTGATCATAAGGCATGCATTTTAAAATACCCGATATAAGGCATAATCCGCACTTTTGTATTTATCCCACCACGATTTACCATAAGCATTTATCTTTCCAGCTTAATTGGAAAATAACCTTCCATCCCTTAAAAAAAACTTTCAAGCCGAAATTTGCCACCCAATGGCTAATAGTCCATCCCTGTTAGTCCTCATATGCCCCAGATCTTTTTTGCGACCATGAATTAAAGGAATTCCACTTCGCCCTTATATTTTCGAGTATAGATTGAAAATGAATTGATTTTCCGAACGTCAAGTAATCAACCAAAATCTATGTAAAATTTTACATCATTGTCTACCAGACCGAATGAGAATTAATAAATCGTCCACAATCAGCCGCGGGGATATTGCCTGATTTAGCACAAAGTTCTGTAGGGATCAATATTTGATTACTCCTAAGAAGAGCATTGAGACTTGACTCAAATGCATGTGGAAAAAGTCGCTTAACTAGTCATACCGATTCTGGAGAATTTTAACGTGACGTCCCAGAACAGCTGCTATCAAAATTTCCAATTCAAACCCCAAATAAAAATTTCGCTTGAGTCGATCAACCGTATTTCCTCTGATGGTTGTTCGTGTATCTAACAAACTGATACCTTTTGTTCTCGCTAGTGAATTCCAAACACCTTTTCATCCAGCAGTGGCACGGAAAGACGGCTGAGTATCTGAGGATTTATCATAGAATCTGCGACCTATTGTAACTCAGTAGTGAATAAACTGCAATAAAATGTTAACAAGTTGTCCAAAAGAGGCTCTGAATATGATGTCGTGGTTTGCGTGGATAACTCAGGAATTTCTACGTTCGATATTTGTGTTTCGTCTGGGGGCGAATAAAGCAGGATAATTTTCACCGTAGAAACGACAATTTGTATAGCTTTAAACGTGGTCGTAACTATGACAACTTAGCGAATTAAGAGGGAAAAAATATGTAGGAAGGTTAATCCGCCGAAAGAAGGTCTGCATACTAAAACTGAGCAAATTGAGAACATTTCTTCAGATCTGTGAGATATATATGTTATTCACCGGCCGGGAGGTCCGTATTGGGAAAAACTGTGCCCGAGGTCTCGAGTACGGCCCGAGGCCGCAGGCCGAGGGCCGTACTCGAGACAGAGGGCACAGTTTTTCCCAATACGGACCGACCAAGGTCGGTGAATAACATTTTTATTTATTTCTAAATTCCATTTTTAGAATGTAGGAGAAACTATTAAGAAAAACTGGAAAAGTCATGTTTTTATTTTACACATTGTCTCATCAACGTGTCAACAAATGTACAATAAAATGAATTGGTCAGGAATATTTTTACACTGTGTGAAGTTTCGCTTTCAAAAGTCAACAAAAAACAATTAAGACAAATCGAAACTTCGCTCTTTCAATTCGCAACTTCACTCTGCGCTTAGCGTAGTTGGTTACCATGCCCGTGGTCAGGAGATAGGAAAATACTGCCCGCTCCCGGAACCAATCAGATTGCAGGATTCTCAGGATACCGCCCGCTCACGATCAAAGAAATAAATAAAGAGGGTTTTTTTTTACTGGTAAATGGTAAATTCCTTTGGAAAATATAAAATGTTCGGATCATTAATGTTCTCGGCAAAGTTTTGGTCTACACCTTTTTTAAGAACGTTGACGCTAAAATAAACGACAGGCTTCCTTCTCACGCCCCTGCATGAATTGTGAGGTTGCAATAACACTCCGAACTTTGAACAAAAGACTGAAGATAGCATTAAGAAAGAAAACTTTAAAAAAATATACTCTTTTTTATTGTCTCAATAGCAAGGATTGTTTGGAATGCACATTTTCAGCTACACAGTTGAAAAGGCATTTGAATCCTAAATTTGTACTCGTATAATCAACTATGTCTATATATATCTTTCGATTACCCGCCACCTCTCAAGTAACCTCTTCCAGCCGTTCAGCTTTTGACATATGCCAGAGTGGATGTTTTCCTCCTCCCTTCCAAGTAGCCGTAACAAGTTGCCTTAATTTCATGCAGGGGACCCGGCGTACTATCCATAGCTTCCCATGTTAGTTATTCCTGTTTTCCGGTCGAGCCACCCTAGCAATTTCTTCATCCCTCCTTGTCGCCGGTCCCACCAATTTAGCCAGCATTCTTCTCATTTCTTCACTCCGATATGCATACACAACTGGGTTAACCGCGCTGTTACTGTAATGCATCCACTTTATGAAGTCCATGAGTCGAAAAAAATCCTGTTCATTTGGAAGGCTTCCACGACGAAGCGACCACAGCAAAGAAACTACGAAAAACGGAAGCCAGGCCACCATGAACAGCATAGTGACAATCCAGACGGTTGTAGCGGTTCGTCTTTCACGCCGCACGCTGTTGCGCAGTGTAGATCTCGCGTTCGTTTGATTCCAGTGTGCGTTCATGGTTTTAACGCTTCTGTAGATACTGCTGTACATCAGAATGATGATGATGACGGGGATGACGAAACCTGCTACAAATACTAAAATGCCGCGATACTTTTTCCACATGGAGCTGGCCTCTACTGAGTAAATTATAGTGACAATCAGGGAGTAACTCCAGATCGAAAATATAATCAAGTAGTAACGCGTAAAAGAGCTTATCTTGTGCTGAACTGGCCAACAAATGGCAAAATACCGCTCCACGCTAATCGCGACGAGGTTCGAGATCGACGCTAATGCGCTGAAAATGTCAAAACTTTGATAAAACTTTATGACAAGCTCGCTCTGTTTGAGGCAAGACGCGAAGTGAGGACAAGAAAGGTTGTAGATCCAAAGTGGAATTGACATCGCACCAACTAACAGATCAGAAACCGCTAGGCTTACGAAGAAGATGTTTATAACTCTTCGGAAACGAAGTTTTGTGAAGGCAATGATGACTAAAGTGTTTCCTATGATCACAAGTACTGCAAGTAAGATATACAGCGTCATGAATGTGAATATCAGGTTCTTTGATCGATGGAGCGAGGCGATTTGAGTATCAGTCTTGTTGTCAGCATTTCCCTCACTGAACCGCGTTCTGTTGTCCATTTTGATGAGTCTGAAATCAGGTTCCTGTGACCACACCTGCCTGTTTCTGCGTCCCAATCTGATTTATAAGCGATCGGTCACTATGTGAAATCCTTATTATTCATCGGGCCTTTTATTTGTGCTGGCTAAGTGTCACAAATTTTTGCTTTGTGGTTTAGTGCATCACCAACGCAAAAATACTCGAAAATACCCGAGACGTTTCGCTTCCCGCGGCATTGAAGCCATTGTCATGGCAGCCGGAAATTTGCTTGGGACTAATGACCTTGTTCCTTCCTAACCAGCCTATCAATTTATCAGTTTACCTTCCATCAAGCTAAGTCCGGCAGATCTCATTAAAAACATTTTAAAATTATTGAAATAATGATAATAATACTTCCGTTTGCTCGCAACATTCTACGTTAACTCCAATATCAAAGGTTCATTCTTGATCAATACGTATACCTTCATTCGGTTTCGTTGTTTTTCTGGAATTAGATACCATTGACATGTTTCGTCGGTCTGTTAATTTTAATGTGGTGTATAAAAGCGTTTGCCAGTTAAATCAATTTAACTTAAACGTCTGTCGACCTTCATTCCAACAATCTCCGTCAATGAAAACTAATTACTCCATTTCTCTTTTTCGTCTTCCGTTTTTGTATGGTGGGTAAAAGTGAAACAACTCAATTTCGATCGGTATTCAAACTCAGTTATCTGAGAGTCTTAGCTTTTAAGATTTTAAATTGAAAATTACTTTTGAGCTCGCTTTCCTCAAAGATACTAAACATCTGAATTATTTTGATCGTGGGAGCGAAACATCTGTTCATATTGTTGTGTTATGTTTTGTATGAATACAATATTTAGCAATTAGAACCAACGAATTTTTTATTCTTAGTAAAAACGTATAAAGAGAGTGAGGGCGTCTATTTATGTTGAAGGAAACTTCCGTGCTCTAATCGCGCACAAAAGAATCGTCCGTCAAGCTCAAAATACAGCCGAATTTGTCCTTCAGTCTTCAGCCTTTTGAGTGAGTAGCATTATACCACCCGCGTACTGTATATCTTGTTTGTCTAAGGATAGTTTATTCTGGGCAAAGAACCCATCAACTGATGCCGTAGAAAATAATGAATCATTAAATTTGGTTCTTTTACGTGGTCTATTAACTACTTTCACTTGAAAAGCTTTTGGTTAAAAAGGCAGTAGTACGTGTTCAACCTCTTAAGCGATCAAAGATTTTTCCCGTAAACTGAAATTGGAATTAAATCCCTCACCTAAAGATATTTTTTCCGTCTTCCGTTAACATTTGCATCGACCGCGTTGATGGTTGCAGATATAACGTTTAGTCACAGAAAATCACGAAAATGAGCAGAGCTTGGAAGCAGGAATTCATCTGGGGAGGAATTTCAATCGAAACATCTCTCACCTGCGAATTGTATTCTAGAAATACCGAAAACATGCAATAAAAAGTTGCACTGTAACGTATTATTTTCGTTTGATCGGATGCATTTATTTCTTACTCTTAAGCGAAGATGGTATGTACATCCAAGGACAGCTATCTTCAGCGAAGATGGGATGTACACGAAGCTGATGCGGCGTTAAAGAAGGCCTCACAATGAAATATCAAACTAGAGAAGGGGATCCATTAATCAAACTAGCAAACGGAGTGGATCCTTTAATATAAATAGTCTACGTACTTTGGCTAGACAAAACAAGCATTATGAAGTTTTGTAAGTCTCACGACACAGTGAGTAACAAACAGGTTAATTCTGATTATTAATAGACGAACCAGCGCTTAAAAATCGTCGCCTTTTGAATCCTTCTCGGTGGTTAGTTTTCTTTTTATACTCAGTTCATTAAATCAAACTTTCACTCTTAAGTCGCAGAACCAAATTTTCGTTAGAAAGTACACCGCTCATCTCCTTAACAGCACTTCAAACTTTAGAGTGCTGTCAGGGAACGATTTCAATCAACAAAATCAGCAGCGCAATCCGTTTTCCGGCAGATACTCGATTGGAGATCCAAAGATCTAGATTTTAAGATCCAAATCCAGATATCCCAATGGACAGCACCTTTAATCAGGAAATGCTGTCGTAGCTATTATAAATTTCAAAACCGAATACCTGGAGTAAGCTGTGAGCTCGTGAACAACGATTCTGTAGAATATTTCTTTTATATACTTAACCATTGGAAAAACTTAAACTATCAGTTTTTACAAGTCATGTTCACATTTTCCTCCTTTCGGAGGGGGAACAAGCGTTGGAACGAGAGCCCTTCAAAGAAAGTTCTGATTGCGCTATGCCCCGCTGAAAATGGAGTGAATATTGTACAAGCGGCGGATCTTGCCAGTGCTTGTTCAATTAACTTGCACACCTCAGACGCTGTGACCTTAGTTAATGAGCAAAGCTCTCAAACAGGAGCTGAAGTTTCAAGGTTAATAACCACAATCAACACTCTTAACTGCTGCCATGTGGATTTTCATTGATTTATCATAAGAAATTTCTCGTCTGTTTTTTATTTTGTTTCAGGACTTGTTAAGACATGTAGTACTTCCAGAACACTGCAATGAATGATATTTCAAATTTTAGACTGGCTTGATTAAAATCATGACTAGGGGTTTTTTGCTAATAAAGATACGGGATTGAAAATGTACGTTTTTAAGTTATCAACCAAAGATACTCATTACTAGTTTCGGGGCACAAAGACAACTGTCTTTAACAAAACCTCGTCACTCTGTCTACTGATGCAACTACGTACGTCACCGTACGTCACCGACCAATTATTTTTCAATATAGAATGAGCGGCCTACGCCTTTCAACAACAACAAAGGACATTTAATTTAGATAATTTATCGCCTTTTAATTTAGCAAACGTTAAGTGCTGAGTGTTCTCAAGTAGATGCACGAGTGTTGTTCTTTCTTGTCAAAAATTCAGTTTTTCAAAAGAACATCGTTAGTTTCACTCATGCTGAATGAATTCTCAACACTCAGTTTTCTTTATCCATAACTAAACCCCCAAAACGTTTAGATACAATTTTCTTTGTTAGATTTCCCTACAACAGCCTTTTCATAACAAAATAATATGTTTACTGAAATCTTTTTTTTAATTAAACCTTAAATCTGTGACCACAAACAACACATTTCAAAAATTGTTTTCTTAAAAGGCTAACTATTAAATCCATTCCCATGTTAGAATTTGGACAGAACTAGTCGTTCCCAAAACAATTAATAATAATAATTAACCATATCTTTTGTTTCTCTGTATTAACAACATCTTTCCTGACAAACTTCATGGTCCCTATACTTCATCTGGTAGTGAATTATCTTCAGTCATTGAAGCATTTCTCTATTCCTGTTGTGCAGTCAGAATTGGCTGCCTTCCTTAACAATCATTAAAAGTGTATTTCAGATCGCGTTTCCCTGATCCTCAGGGAAAAAGGTCAGTATAAAGCTTTTCTACTAATGTATGTTTCTTAATAAGTAGTACATATCTCGTTCTACACGTAGCTGGAAAATGAACAGTCATTTATCATAAGACGGCTTCAGGTACTGACTAGTGGGCGAGGCCATAGATCTTTAATTTGTTTTACCACCATGTTTGCTCCAAGAAAGTTTGGTTTCTGTTCTAGTCCATTAAGGGAGTAGGTGTAGCCATAACATGCGACATTAACCAGAGTCGAAATGTCGCTAGAAAAATCAGAAATAAGAAGAGCATAAAGAAGACAGTTTTTCTTGGGCAGCGACCCTTTGTTTCTTTTTGCTTCTTCTCCGAATTTTCTTCATCGGGTAGATTGATAACGTAAGCTGTCATTGTAACGAGTGCTGTGTAGACGCAAGAACTGCCAAGTTACGAGAAAATTGAGTATCCAGCAGATTCAGCTTCTCCCTGTGCGATTCCAGATGTTATTCAAATGGAAAGGTTCCTGCTTTAACTATGAATTGCACTGACTAGAAAACGCCTAATCATTCAGTTACAATTCAAAGGTCACCTCTACTTCCATTTCATCCTAGTTTTTCATAAACCAACGTGCATGCGGCTCTTCAGAAGCGCTTCCGACTGTAGAATGAATCTTTGTGAAACTATACACATAGCTTAAGTTGAGGTACGAGGAAACGAAGCCACTGCCTTTGTATGACATACACTCACAAAAGTGTTGCCACGCGTTTTAAGATACAGGTTTTACAGGTACTTTTTTTTTATCAGTGTTGATAGTTTCACTTATGTTAAAAAGGAGCTCTTTCAGTGACTGTGACAGAAGGCACTTTGAAACGTCCTAAACGAGGTAGTCCATCTTGCTCTCCTGTTATGGGCATTTTTTCAGTGTATTCCTTATCTAAACTAAGCTATATGTTCTAACCCGCTAAACGTTTCATTACCAAAGGCCTGAAAACCAGCAAGTGTATACTAACCGCTTGGACGCAGATCAGTGATCGCAGCTGGTGACAGCATTAATTTTGACAAATAAACAGTGAGCCTGGAACCTTAGTAAATAGCGTTTTACTGAAAGGTCTAAAGAGCATTGCCTTGAATATAACATATAAAGATTTCATATTCGGACAAAATGCTTGTGGGTAGATTGGAATAGTCTACTGGCCGAGCGAAATACAGACCTCTTCATACACTTCGCCTCAGCCCAGTTTGCGCCATGATTTGCATTAAGTCACCTTGCCCTACAAAACTTTGATTTCCACTTTTGTCCTCAGTTTTCAGTAGTGGAAGTCAAGGCTACCAAGTGATCTTTTCGTTGTATGTTAAAATACATTGTTTCTTGCACTGGACTGTACCTCTGGCTTGTTCAAAGGACTGTTAGCTTTCTCTTTCTAGATACGCTATTTTATGTTGTCTGCAGAAAACTCCAGAGCAAATTCCTCCAAATGTAGAAACGATTTCGGCTTTTGATATCTACTTTAGAGATCCAATGAAGCCTTCCAACCAAACAAAATTCCTGACTTTTGTTTCGACTGGTACCTGTTATTTTCAATAACAAACAAAATAATTCTTGCATCTCATGGACCCCAGTCTGTGTTTTGATTATTTCAGTTGAGTGTTTCATAAGTTTTATTCTGTCAATCGACAGTTACTAGAATATACTTCCCAACGATAAGGAGAGTGTTTCGAACGCCAGTGGGTAGGTGGATAAATGTGTTGAAATGTATTTCAAGCTTTACAAACGGGGCTACCAAAGATTGAGTTCATAGGTAGCGGAGTTCAAGGTCAGTTCTTAATTTTGGTTTGCCATTACGTTTCATCGAATGTCACCAGATTCAGGCAGTTAAAAGAATGTTAATTACACAAGCTGGAATAGTGTTTCCAAGAGAGTCGGAAACGTGTGCTTAAGTTTAAGTGTTATAGCTGATTAAGCTGTCAATTAAACGATGAGATCTTCCCAACTGAAAAATTGTTGTTTCGAAATGTATATTTCATATAACAGTCACTCCTTCATCATCTATAAACCTGACCAGAATAATTTTTTGACCTTTAATAAAGCAAGGAGCGAGAAGAATAAAATTAAAAAGCTTGAAATCTGAAGCTGCGGCGCGGACCGATAACTCAGCCAAAGCTAACATATGAATTCGGTTTTTTTTTTTGTACGCTGAAAAACAGTTGTTATCATATTTTTACTATTATCATCATTACCATCGTCATCATCATCATCACCATCATCACCATCACCACCATCATGATCAGCATCATGTAAACTCTGACGTCTTGTAATTTCAATCCAGAAACCACCATCAATCAAACGAACTACAAATACTTTCATTGTGTCAGGTTCCTCATTCCACGGCAAAGGAACGCTTGGCATGCTCATGATCTGTCACTGCCTATGCCCGTCAACATCCTCTACTTAACTGTAGTTCTGTTTATGATAGATGCAATGCAAGAAAGAATCGTCATGACGGAACGAACCATCAGAAAAGGAGACAGATAGAGAGAGCCCGGATGCAAAACTAGTGACCCATGCGAATTCAGATTTTACCTCGCTCTTCAGGTTCAAATAAGGACTTCTACAAGATCAGTGTTGGTTTGTTTATCGTCGTCTACCTGTTTTTGTGGATGTCAAAACCAGAATGCCAAGAAACTTCATACCAGCCCCGAAGCGTAGTGTTAATGAATGATACAACTGGAATGACAAGGAAAGGGTATCTGCATACTATGTTGAACAAGGTTCATGAGGAAAACAAGAAAGCTGAGTTTATAAGGAACTGGTGTCGGGAAAGAAAAGCGAGGCTAGATTGGAAGGCTGTGTTATCTTCTTGCGAGAACAAGATGGCATGGAACTCGTCAAGGAACAAGGAGCATTCCACCGATCCAGCCACAAGTTTCATCTCACTCTGGGACATCAGGCCCGTGGGTGAATACAGTCGTTTTAGCATTCAGTCACAGACAAAAGAGGGGAAGCTTAAGATGGAGGGTGGGGACTCTTGGAGGGTCTTGATAAGGGGACCATCCTCTATTTCTCCAACAGTTTTTGATCATGGTAATGGAACGTACGAAGTTCTGTTTCTTGTGATGGAAGCTGGTGTTTACTCGTTGAATATCACATTAGATTTCACGTTGTGCGATGGGTTTAAGGATCCACCAGTCGACTGGTTTATTATCGGTGAGTTCTCCACAGGCAGGACGCCAAAGATTCGTCCTCTTGATTGTCGTGTTTAAAGTAATTCCAATACCGAGAATACAAGTACACTACATACAAGACCGCTAGGCGATTTGGGTAATTTCCTAAGCGTTTACCTGGCCGTTAACCTGAATATAAGAGATGTCGAAATATTCATGAGAGTATGTCACACTTGTGGAACCAAAAGCCGTAAAATTTCGTATTCTGTAACAATTATTCGCTGAAGGATCGTGGAACATTGGCGAATTATGGGATTATTCGACAATATTCACTGAACCTGAGGTGAATAATTGTTTTGGTATAATTTCAAAGCTGAGAAATAGACAACTCGGTAATCAACACATTTTATTTCCAGTGTAAAGGTCGCATGCGCCTGCATGGGCCCCGCCATTTTGTTTTGCTTTATATTCACCGACTTGCGCGGTCAATATAACATCATACGGGAAACCGCTCAACCAATCACATTGGTGGAAACTCTTTGTTTAGCTCTGAAATTATACTAAAGTTTTATATTTAATATGTCAATTGTCACTGCTTCCCAATATTCGAAGGAAACGCCCAGGGAAAATATCAGAAACATCCCGCGGTCGAAGGAAACAGGGACTACCTTCAAGCGCCATTATGGAGTGGGAGTCCTGTGGACATAACAGTTTCAACTACAGAAGATGGTGAGAAGGTTCAAGGTTCAAGGTTCATTTATTCACACTATTTACATAAAATTAACATAAGAAGAAAAATATATTTACAACACATGATTATTCGATAAGTAATTAGAGTACAGGTTATAAAATGTGTATGGTGGTCAAAGTAGCGAAGGCTTTCTAGAATGTTCGTCTTTCTTTTAAAACTTCTTTTTTTGTGCACGGAATAAAAGTAGCTTTTAACCTAAACTGTCTTTTATTCTTTACTCGAGGAAGTGTCTCATTGTCCAGCATTTCGGACGAGCTCTTAAGCAGAATCAGGGGCGTGGATTGTGGTATCACGTGCAACTTTATGTGGGATGGAGGTGGGCGATGGGTGGAACACACGTGGAAGTCACATGTCAAAGGTACATAACGTGTTTACAGCTTTTATCAGACCAAAGAATTATGGGATTTCATATCGTTGCCATTAACACTTCAATCAAATTGAAGTTTAAAGTTGGTTCTTTCTGAGTATTAAAATTTTAATTTGCAGAGCCACTTCACGGTCACCACACCCGCACCAGAGGAGGAACACTGTGGGTCTATGGAGATTCGGTCAACGTCTTTTTTGCACACTCACTTAAGCAGCGAAAACTCTGTCGGAGGATTTTCGAGGAATGTAAGTTTAGTTACAACTGGATTTATGAAGTGAATAACAGTACCGTTGCCAAGAGGGAGAAAGACAACTTCGATTACGATAACGAGAGAGTTTTACTAAATTTTCGTCGAGTTCTACAGCATCCCGAGATGGACGAAAACAGCGCCATCATCTTTAACTTCGGCCTTCACTTCGTAGAAAGCACAAACTTCACAAATTACAAGACGCTGATCAATGGTTTGGTCAAGGCACTGCAAGGTAAAGATAGTGACGCTAAATCAAATGTGACACAACCGAGATATCAAGGAACAGTGATTTGGAAAACTACAACTGCAATAAATAAAGAGAAAGCCAGCCATCTTCATCTGGGGCATAAGAGATTTTTATCACAACAGGTTAGCGCGTTAATATTTTCATAAATATTGAGTAGATACCGTTGATTCTGATTCGAAAACTTTAGTAACAAGGCATTTTTCTGACTAATTCCTGGCCGTTATCCCAAAGAGAGAATGTGAAGCCGTATTTAACGGGGGAGTATCACGGAGGTTTTCGCGATTTTTTGCTCAAAATTCACTAGATTCTAGCTTCAAACACTTTGTTAATATTCGAGTCCTTTCTACATCGCTAATTCAAGGAAATAAAGTGAATTTAGAATGAAAGGACGAACCGAAATATGTTAAAATCCATTTTTAGAGAATTGCAACACGAAAATTCAATTTAAACTTGAAAACGTCGGCCCAACGTTTTCAAGTTCGAACTGATCCCTGTCTCGGTTGTTTGCCTCCGAAATCGTATGAGTATAATTTCTTTGCATTACAGTAAACCTTTAAAGGAATTTAACCATTATTTTACCATTGGCATCAACCGAAAAGCGAATTTTTATTTTCAATGTGTTACTAAAAATAGCGTGATACTGCCCCTTAAATGACTGTCGCTGATTTTTTCTGTTAAAACCAGACTAAACAAGCTAATATATATTTTTGGTTTGTATTGTTTGTATTTCGTTGAAAGCAGATCTCCAATGTTTTACTCTGTTCGCAGCGTATTTTGCTATACAATGCTTTTGCTACCACGCGCATGTGCAGAGCAGGATTTCACGTCCTGGATGTCTTTCCTATCACCGACTCCTATCCGCAGGGGACTGGAACCCATGGAGCTTACGGACCTGTTAAAAACGATATCGTGCACTATAGTAACTTGGCCTTCAGACCAGTGGAGGATTTATTAGAGGAGTACTTTGGTGCATAGTGAGCCCGTTAAACGTGAATCTCAATTTAAATTATGCCATCTGATCTTGACTACAATGGGCCTAGATGGTCACCTCTCGTTCAGACGCGCCGTGGGACGCTCTTCTTCTTTCTCGGCTCCGCGATCCAGCACCAGGGGAATTTGACAGGCCCGGCCAGGGGGAGTAGTGGGATGCCAATATACCCGCTATTCCCCCCCCCCCCCCAAGATACCAATATACCTGAAAATCATGATACTTAATACTTAAAATTATTTTGAAACGATACTAAATACCTGAAAATGAATAAGTAAAATATTAATCTGAATACCTAAAATACAGGAAAAACTAAATACTTTATACCCGAATTTTGACAAAAAATATCATATACCTGAATTAAAACGGCCCGGGATGACCGTATACCCAAAACCCCTGGTCCTACAGAAACCAGATTAACTTTTTATGGACCTGTTATTGCGCGGGATGCCTTAACGGAGACCGCGTTGAGGTTTCGGTGGAGTTCCGTTTTTGTCATCGTAGCCACAAATTGACATATTTTTTTAACTTGATTAACCAATCATAATCCAAGAATTGTGCACTTTGGGGGTGCTAGAGCCTGGTTAGGTTTTCAAAATGGCTTCCGTATCTGTCACGCGTGAATTAGATAGTAGTTGCCGGTCTCAGAAGGAAAACACCGCTTTCCAAAGCTGTAAATCAAAATAATAAGTTGTAAGAAACACTCGTCAGCCTCAACGGTGGAGATCAGTTTGTTCGTAATGAAGAAATCAGATCATTTGAGCGATTAGACTGGGAACCACCTTGCAAAAAATTACAGGTTTGGATGTGAATTTTTACCGTGGTTTTATATCCTTCGACGACCGATTCGTCGTGTTTTTCCAAACAACTTTTATCAGTCTGATCAGTGAAGTATGTAAAAAACGTGCTTGAAACTTGAAAAAAAAAAAAAAAAAAAAGACTGTCCGGAGTCAATAAATTGTGGTATACAAGAGACTCGCAGTTCGCTTGCTTTGCCTGCTTTGCTTTCGCGTAGCTTTACTCGAGGCGAAAATTTAACGCCTTTGCTTCACTGTTGCTTCTCAGCGGTAAATGGAGGCTTAACTGAGTAAACGTAATATTTATATGAAAATTTATGTTGCTTTGGGTTTGTGTATTGAACCGTGAACAATTGCTCAGACTGTCATGCCACAAACTTGTGTGTTTGCCATCGATCGAAATAACAATTTCACTGTTTATGGAACAGTGAATAATTGGACAGCGGACGTATGTGGACCAGTGTGCCATTCCTCAAACCAATTAGTTCACATGAATCGAACCAGCGAGTTCACTCACCTTGAGTGAATTGTTTACATTTCCATTTATTTGTACGTACGTAAAGATTCTCACTGTGGGCAACAATTTCAAATTTAGTGTCACATTGACCAACACATCCCGCGTAAACGCCTATAGGCGCGTCTTGTTTAATTATGAAATGGAAAACATTTCCTCGCAAACACACTTGCGAGATGCACAGTCAATAAGCCGCAACTGGTTTCATTCAATTTTGGTGAAATTTCAATGATCCTAGACCATCCTACTGAGTTGAACACGAAAGGCTAAATTTTTCGCAGATCAAGATGACAACAATCATGAAACAACAGTGACAAGGAAGGTCCTCTGACCCTGACTCTGATTTATATTTCTCACTAACTGTTTTCTTTTTGAGTACATGTAAAAAGTAATGGAGAACGTATCCTATGTGTTTCTTCTAAAAAGAAAAAAAAAACGAAAAATACACTCAGTTGTTGCTCTTGTTTCAACAACATTTCTCGGCTCTCTCTTGGCAAAAGTTGTCAGTGAAAGTTTAACTGACTGAAAATTTCAGTATCATAGTTGTGACCGTGAATCAATATGTTGATTTAGAAAGCTGAATTGTGTCTGTGAAAAGCAGTATTTCTTTTTATTATGTGAGAAGTTAATTAGCTGTGGTTCATAAATGTTAAGTCAGTGGCAAAAATGAAATATTACCGGTTGCAATCAGCAATATAACCTTTGTGGCTTTTGGAAAGACTAAATTAATAACAATAAACCAACAGGGTGTTATTAAATCAGTCACAACTTTTAATATCACCCTCTCTAAAGAACATTCACTGTCAAGACAAATCTGGTTGAATTGAAAGTGGCTTTTTTACGTTTTCTTGATAATTAAAACATGAAATTTAACTCACAAACGCGACGGGCACAATCTCATGGCCAGGAATATAGCAGATATCATTCAGTTTAGTTTGACTTAGTTATTCACTTATCCCCTGTGTTTATTCCTTTAGCATCCAAGGAAATGGCATGATGCTTTGATGGCCTGAGAAAACGGAAAAGGCTTGTAGCTGTTTATTTCATTCACACGTCACAAATTTTTCACCATTAAGTCACGTATCAAAATCAATTTTTGCCTAACTACAATTAAATTTCACACTGACGGAAACCATAAAATTGCTTTTATTGTCAAAGACTGTCGCATGATACGAAAAGCAGTTAAGGAGAGACCGCTTTCTAAGCTCATTTCCTTTCACGAATTTCCGACTTGCCAAAATTTGCGTTTCATTAGCTACACGAAATTGCTCAATGATCGATGAGGTACGACTGAAGTTTTCTCAAAATGCTAATTCATCATATTACTTTGTCAGAATTGATTATTTTATTCCGATATAACGCACGTTTTAAAGTATTATTTGAAGACCGTCGTCTGGAACGGGAAAGAGTCTTGTTCAAGAGCAGGTGGTGCGGTCGGTCAGTTAAACTAACAACGCAAAGTGCGTCTTGCAATTGTCCCAAGCGAAATGATACTTCCCTTGAGCCTTGAATTTGACGTACACTGGATGGTTGTTCCGTCTTTCTAAAGATGAAATCAACCCTGAGCTATCTGAGGAGAAAAGAGCTTCTAGCAGCTGACACCACAAAACGGCTTTTACATTGTTCACTCACAGTTGGCCCAACCTATCGCCAGCAAACGCAGGAAAACTTCAAACTTGCTCGTCATGGTTAATACCAGTGACTCTCTACAAGCTGAGACCAATAAAACGTTCGTAAAACGCAGTTTCATCCCTTACGGAATTACAACAGGAATTGTGGTGAACGCTGTATTGATGCTGCTCGTTGTTGGCGGAAATTTCCTCGTGATCGCTGCGTATGCAAGAAACCGTCGTCTTCGTTCCGGTAAATACGTGTTTCTAGTGAGCCTGGCGTTTTCTGATCTTCTTGTCGGCGTTGTTGCAATCCCAATTCGAATCTACGGCTCTGCGACGAGCTGGAATTTAAGCGCGAGCGTAATAACATTCTACATCGCGTTTGACATCTTCAGCGCCGTAGCTTCAAACCTTCATCTCATGGCTATATCATTTGAGCGTTTTATGGCCGCGTCACGACCGTTTTATTACCAGACGCTCTCCGTCCGACCGTACGCGATTGGCTCCGTTGTATCATGGGGCTTAGCGGTTGTCGTAGCCGCCCTGCGTCCTGGAAATTATTCACAAGAAGGAGTCAGAGCATTGCTCAACGTTTACTTGATAACGCTGTTTGTTGTGTGTTTCTTAGGACCTTTAACGATAATTACCTTTGTAAATATTGGCGTCTTCCGCGTAGCAAAGAGTCTAATTCAACGCATTCCGTTACATCACGAAAGCGATCGCCAACGTCTGCGGAAAGAACGAAAAACCGCCTTGACTCTTTTGCTAATGACAAGCTTTTTCTTCATCGCTTGGTTCCCGTTCTTCGTTGTGAATATGCTGTATTTGATCTGTGCGAAATGCCTTCCTTCCTCGATGGAGGCTCAGTTTTTGCTGGTGGATATCATCAAATGGTTGCATTATTCCAACAGCGCAGTAAACCCCGTAATCTATGCGTTTCGTGACATCGAAATGCGGAAGACATTTGCATATCTTCTTGGTCTTGTGGGAAGATTCTGTGGAGTCAACCAAGTCGAGCCAGAACTGCACCCTAATCAAACTGGAATTTGTATGGATATGCTGACACGCAAGTGATTAAACATCATTAATATGAGATTTTAATTGCAGGTTGCAAACCTCTGCTGATATTACGTGTGTTTAGTTATGCAGTTGGTCAGTCAGTGAGTCATTTTTCCCATGAATAAGAACATGTTCTCTAAAACTGCTTGCTGTGTTAGGAACAACTTGGTGTTAGTCAATACAGTAACAGAATTAAAAGAAACTGACAATTTGTTCCTTTGAATACAAGAATTGTGGAGATTTGTGGAAACAGAAGTCTTCTGTACACTTGTGTCGTGTTTCCCTTAGTCTTAAATCTCACTGTTTGCACCGAAAAGGTTATGATTTAAACGCGGGGAATGGAAGTCGACTTTTTCTTAAATGTATCACTTCTAGTCCAAATGAAAATGAATAATAGTAACTGACAATTTCGATGACAAAGACAGTAAAACGGGCTTTACGGAAGGTGAGACCAGAGCTATCCAAAACCTATATATTCCAATATTTTGTGAAAGTAAAAGTTCTGAACAAAAAGATGAGGAGGGGTCGCGTGGAAATAAGGCCCTGATTACATGAGACCGGTACGAACTCAGACCGGTACGACTTCAGATCGGTCTCCATACAAATCCTTCTTAATGTCTACATGAAGCCGGTCTGTAAAATCTTCTCATGCCGGTTTCACTCATTCCGGTTGCTGAACCGACACGAATGACTCGGACCAGTCTGAAGTCGGACCACGGAACCATGTAAACACGAACTGATTTGAAACCGGTCAGAGTCGGTCAGAGATCACTGTTTTGAGCATGCACAAAAGTGTTGTTGGACCATTCCAAGATGGCGGATAACAGGAAAGAGACTAAAGAAAATCAAACTCGTTGGATTTTTAGGGATTCGATGGTTGAGGATTTTGATTGAAGTACTGGAAACATCTAAGACCGAATATGAAGGTAGAGGTCTTGACTTCGAAGGAGATCTTGTGAAGTTGTATTCAGAATTACGAAAGACAATGTCAGAGAAATACGAGGAAACAGATTTTGGCACAATGAAGCAGACCACAAAAGGAAAATAGGAACTTCCTACATGTTTCATGTAAACATTTATGCCGATCTGGAGTCTCGTACCGGTCTCATGTAATCACTTCATACTTTCAGACCGGGCACATGTAAACTTAACCGAACCGGTCTGAGACGTACCGGTCAGAGTTCGTACCGGTCTCATGTAATCAGGGCCTAAGAAGCCCGTGCAAAAATTGGTGACACAATGGTTCGCTATCACGTCACTGTTTGTAATCCATATTCATGACAAATTTTAGGTGGTATGTGAATGGAAGAATTAACAACCCGGTTACTCCGGATACTCGACGTTTTCAAAAAAAAATAAAGAAAACCCCATGTAAGAATTTGATCGTTTAGAATCAAGTATTATATGAACAGAATAAACGCTCCTGTATGTTTGCCTCTAGTAAAACGGAATGACATGAGAAGGTACAAGAGACCACTTTTTTGCAAATTATCACGAAATAAAAAAAACCTAAGACCACAAGTATGTCACGATAAGCAATTCACAAACGGTTGTTTCCAGAAGCGAAATTATTTTCATACTGCACCTATCTATCTTACGAGATGTCCAGTAGATCCCTGACTTGTCCTATGCTTGTCGTTTCGTCACTTCTCCTATTGCGGAGTAACAGCGACATGCAACCTAAGAAGATTTTATTGTTTTTGCACTTTTTCCATTAGATACACAAGGAGAAAAATACTATTATTCACTACAGAGTAAACAACAGAAAAATTACAGATCGGACAACTATAAATTTAAATTGTGCGCAGTGACGTAAGTAGCCAAGGCTTTTGAGTTGGTCACTGCCACGTTTAGAAATTACTAAATTACGGTATGTAAGATAACGAAAAAGGAGGAAGTGCAAAAAGAAAGTAATTCTATAGTTGTATTATTAAGATGTAAACAATACATTAGATAAGAGATAGTTAATCGGCTACAATCGCATGAGACTACTGATGTAAGAAAGTACAGGATATTACTTAATATCGATCGCTATATTAATATATATATATATACATATATATTAATATTTATTAATATATAGCACAATACAGTATATATAACAGAACATGTTTAATATGCTAGTCAGTAGGCAACAACAAAGCAGATCACTCTTGATAAATAACCTGTTTGTTCAGGAGGTACAGCTTGTATTGCTTATAGAAACGAAAATAAATCCAGTCAAGCTAATGTTAAACTAATAGAGAACTGCCAGAGTTTTAACCCGCGCAAGTTGTATTTGGCTCGAAATATCAAGGGACAAGTTCCATTACAAAGAATAAATAAATACTGACAAGAGCTAACTGACAAACTTTAAAGTTACAGTTGGTGACACAATCAATTTTCAGAAGACATTCCCCAACTATAAGACAAACAGTGACCCCCATACTAACTGAAAGCCAGCTGACATCCAGCGTCCCACCAACGCTTAAACGGTTGATGTGAGCCGCTATTGTTTAGCTGTATGTTGAGGAAAACGGAAAACAACTTCGTAGCGAAACGACCGGACACCGTGTTAACACCAAGAATATCGAGGTTAACGTGACCAACTAAAGAGGAATGAGTACTTCCTCTAATCGCAAATCAAAATGTTTTTGGGAGCAGGGTTGGCGCAGTGGTGAAATAGCACTGGCCCCTTCCAGCAATGTGACCCGGGTTCGATTCCAGCACTCGGCGTCATAAGTGGGCTGAGTTTGTTGGTTCTCTAATCTGCCCATAGAGGTTTTTCTCCGGGTTCTCCGGTTTTCCCCTCTACATACATACATACATATCCTTTATTTAAACATGATGAAAGTCTAAAGCATATGCTTGTGGGGTCGTGTATTTAGGATGCGGTACATATTAAAAATCAGTCACTTAAAACATGTTAAAACGAATTTCAGTCTAAAAATGATATTAAAAGAATAATAAGAATAATGTGATTATAGGATTTAAATTAGATAAAATTACAGACACAATTTTAAATAAATAACTCATCAGTGACAGTAAGTGTTATAAAATGTAAAAACGCTTGAAATCTTGATAAAATCTAAGAATCAACTGAACTGACTGGGCACTAAAATCTAGATCCTTGATCCACCTATCCTTCTTCACGTTACGATAAAAAACCGTAAATTGGGAACCCAATTATAGTGCGTGCAGACAGCGTTCCATAAGATGGCACCTCTTTGGCTAATAGAGTTTTTAAGGAAGTACGAATTGAAACGTGGCACAATGATCCTGTTACTCCTTCTTAATCGTAAGGAGCGCAAGACTTGTTCACTAAGTAAGATAACGAGGGAGGATCCTTGTCACTGAATACCTTGTAAAATAGTTTAATTACTCGAAGCTTGTATATGTGACTTAAAGTACACCACTTGGAATGTCGGTAAACATCAGCAGATCAGTTGTAGATCATCCTTGCTGCTCTACGGTGGAGTATTTCCAAGGCGTTTAGTTGTTCTACATTAGCGCATCCTCCCCACACGATAAGGCCATATAAAACTGCAGGCAATATAACTTTATAATAGAAATCCAGTAAAGTTTCTCTTCTTGAGTTTCTCTTCTTTATGAGGTTCAGTTTGTTTACGAAACTCTTTTTTACGTCTATAAGGTGTTGTGACCAAGAACGTCTATCGTAAATTGTGATGCCAAGGATACGAGTATGATAAACCCACTCGATTCGATCCCGCCCAATATTCAAAGAGTTTAAAGGTCCGATCATTGGTTTTTTCATCAATAACATTGCTTCGCAATGTTTATTTGATTTGATTTGATCATGATTTGATTTAGAGTTCATTTGATTTATAGTACTTATAGTCTCCCCAGTTAGTAGAGCACCCATGCTCGGCTAGAACGATTTGAGACTAAAATAAAGTTATTATTTTAAAGAAATACAAGACTATCCGGTAAAATGCAATAAAAACACCATGACGTCCTCTTTAAAAGCAAAACCTCTTAATTACCAAGCGAAGACACGAAGGTTGTTTACCATTTACCGAAAAAAAACCGGAAATTTCGGATGGAATGTAAATGGAAGACTAATTTTTTCTTCCCGAATGGAAATTTCCACGGCAAAACGGGATTTCTTGAAAGGTAGTCCAAAATTTCCAACCGGAATTTTCGAACGGAAAATGTGTGTACCTTTTGCGATTTTCACTAGTTTTGATGCGTGTCACGTGTTCTTTAGTAGGGGTTGTGTAAATGGTACACGCCAATCCTGAACGGAATTTTTCATTGGGGATTTTTGCTTATCATTTGTACAAACCGTCGACCAACCGGTTTTCCCATGTAAATGGTAGACAAGCGAAGAAACCATACTCTTTGGCCCGGTTTGCACATGAGTCCAGTGTTCGTCCCAAAAGACACATTTTCGTGATTGACGGCTGACGGTTTTGACGACAGAAGCATCCAATATAACGGCATGAAGGAGAAAAGGCGATATTCAACGTTCAGTGTGAAGGTTTAGCTGAAATAACGAGCTGGTTTGCGGGAAGCCATGTTGTATTTCTGTACTTTTCGTTTCTGCACTAACTCGACATGACTCATAAAATGCCAGCATCATTTCGTGTCATGTTTGAGTTGCTGCGGAAATAGTAGCCTGTACATAGGCACTGCAGCTGACGATATCCAACAAAAAAACGTGATAACAACACTGTCCACATGAACCACAACGCTAGTGCAAGCTAGTTTACCACTCAAAACTATTCTTAAATGAACAAGATGCAAAGTTATCACAGGTTGCTAGAGGTGTATTAAAAAAAAACTCATCAAGAAAAAGTTACTTCTTTTTGTTTTCCATAAAATAAATGCAAACTTAAGTTCAGCCGATCTCACCCCTAATACTTGAGATCAAGCATAGATGTTCCAGAGACCACGAAGTCCCTTGTGCACAATAGCCTCGAAGGAGGAGTCTAGAACTAATTGCTCCTTCACGAGCTTAAATCCAAAGACTGATGTAGTAACTGTCAGAGTTTTTATATCTGGCCGTAACATTTAAGTTTTCCTAAAGTGTGATAACCCTCTTCATGTGACCCATCCAGATCTCCCAGCCTGATCTGAGTGACCGGCAGCTTAGACTTGTCTGTCAGCAGACCGCTGTCCTCTCTCCATCCACTTCCCAAGTCTCCATAATCGCAGTTACAGTTCTCACCATTTGAGCAAGAATTTGTTACTCCGCATGCGCACATGTTGTTATAGTCAGCAGCTCCACCCCAGTAATTCATGCGTGTTCCGTCACGTGATACCCACCAAGCGTAACTGGCCTGTACAAACTGCACGTCGTTGTTGCACTCAAACTTGATAAACTGTTCACAGTTCTGTGACACTTGAGTGAGTGCTGCAAGTTGAGTAGTGCTTACTCCAGTGTATTTCACATCTTTACCATAACATCCCACGCCACTACATCCAAGGATATTACCAACATAGGTTCTGCTCTCACTGTCGTGACTGATGACGGTCACGCCAACTCCACCCTTATCCTGCATGTCACAATACACGTTGAAAGGAGTCACGCCACCTTCACCATCAGGATCAATCATATAATTACCTGGAGAGCTTTCACTGTTGGCTGATTTTATGCTACTGCAAGACACAGGATTATAAAGCACTTCAATAACAGAGGTCACCACAACAGAGCGCTGGAAGTTTTCCGCTGCGCACTTATAAGATCCAGCATCCTTTGGGGAAACGTTACCAAGAAGCAAAGTTCCATTTGGAAAAAGAACATGATTCTGGGGAAGATTTTTGCCTACTCGTGTCCAAACTATCGCTTTGGAACCTTGCGCAGCGCAATTTAAAATCACGTTGCTGTACTTTGTGGCAGAAACTCTGCGGGGAGGTGTTTGGGTAAAGTTAAGCGTGTCGATCACTTTCACTTGAACGGATGCGGAATCCTGTCCCACGAGATTCCTCGCTGTGCATGAGTACATCCCGCTATCTTCTTTTGTCACTTTGATTATAGTCAGGCTTCCGTCAAACACTGTGGTCTTTGATGTCAAAAGCTGGCCATCGATTTTGCTCCACGTGATCATGGGTGTTGGCTGACCACCTGCTTTACACAGCAGGCGCACATTTTCTCCTTCTTCAGCTGTGACAGAAGGAGGTTTTTGAGTGATCATGGGTCCAACTAAAACACAAACAAACAATCTAACATTTTATTATAGCAAGAATGATCAGGGAAACAAATTTGAGATCTGAAGACCGTGATCCTAAAGACACGACGAAAGAAGACCATGCTAAGGCGTGTAGGCATTCCTTGGAGATTTTTGAGCCCTTGACTGTTTTGAAAAGAAAAGGTTTTATTTTATTCTAAACTGCTATTGATGATGATGATTATGAGGAGGATTGATATAGCGCTTTTATCCAAAGGGCTCAAAGCGCTTTACAACACTTCTTGAGGGACTTTGCCAGACTGCTTTTTAGGCGCAAATTGCAGCCACGCAGTTTACAATCTTATTTAAATGAATAGTAGGATCAACACAGGTGCCCCCAGAACAGAATAAGTTATAGACCATCCACACCGGGGACTACGTCCCCTACTCTTTTCGATCAGTGTGTGGGTTCTTTAACGTCCGACACCAGTATTGTGAGACGGGACCTCCGGTTTTATCGTTCTTATCCGAGAAGACTAGAAAGTCTAACCATTTGCAGATGTCATTACAAAGGTAGCACTTTCTCTTCAGTTATTTAAAGACCCTGAGTGTTGGTCCGGCCAGGACTTGAACCCAGACCTCCCGCACAGCATCCGGTGCTCTACCACTGAGCCAACCGGTCGGACATGCACCGGATGGACATGCATCTGAGAATCTACAAACTACTATTAGTTAGATGATATGTTTGAAAGATCAGCGAAGAGCCAATACAAACATTATGTTTACCTTGGACCGTTAATGTGGCCGATGATCTAGTTTCTCCAAAAATATTTTTGGCCACGCAAGTGTACATTCCTTCATCTTTTTGCGTCACATTTGTAATCACCAGTCCCCCAGTTATCTGTACAATTCGTTTGTCTACGAGAGGATTGAAATTCTGCTTCAGCCACGTGACCTGGGGTTCTGGATTTCCTCTAACCTCGCACTGAAATGAAGCCGCACCACTTTGGTTCGCTATTGTGGACTTTGGAGGGAACACAATAGAAGGAGCAAGGATGAATTTACTACTATCGCCTTTGGGTCCTTGAGGGCCCTGATCACCTTTAGGTCCAGGAGGTCCCTCGTCGCCTTGATCACCCTTGTCTCCTTTAGGTCCCTGCGGTCCCTGAGGCCCCGGAGGGCCGTGTTTGCCTGGGGGACCAGGCCTACCTCGTTTTCCCCTAATACCTTTCGGGCATTCCACAGGACAAACATGCCGCCCCAAGGCAAGAAGCAGTGCGTTGACGTCATTGGGATTAATGGCTGCGCTGATGTTTGATTCCTTGTTCAAGTCTCGTTTGTGACGAATGTGAACCAGCTCTACGATAAATAATGCTTTTTTTAAAAATGATTTCCCAGGAGTATCTCAAACATACGTCACGCAACAGCGACCCTTTCTCGGCTTATGTATGCTCCTTTCCTCTGAAGCCGTATAGCAAACCTCAAAAAGATCATTTAAACAAAAAGGCAAGAAGTCACGAGGCTGTTTTATAAAGGGGTAATTAATGCGTTTTAAAATGGTGGATGATAGTCAAAACAAAACCGGATGTGAAAAACACCCACCTAAAGGAAGTTGTGGTCGGATTGACACAGTTGGCACGGAAGTGGACATCAGTTCATGTTGAGACCAGTCACAACTCATACCTAATGTTAGGAATTCCTTTGACGATTTCAAAGCTTTATAATGAAGTATTCGACACAGTGCTATGATACTATGGCTTTAGGTCTTTGAGCTATTGGATTGCAAACTGTCACGTTGATAAAATGAAACACGAGCATAAATAAAATTGTTCCAGTTCCAGATGAAAAACGTAACAGATATTGAAATTTAGGGCTCGGTTCAAACGTCGAACTTCACATGTGCCGAATCTAACGTAAATGAGAAGAATCTATTGTTTTCCCTCATTTGCATTAGATTCGGTACCAGTGTGAAGTCTGACGTTTGAACCGGGCCGAAGTACGCTGTACTGGTTTTCAGCGATCGGCTGCTGGGACAAATTGCTATCCTTATACTATAGTTACAAACCTTTTCTCGAGTCAAGAGCACGCAACATTTCAACAAGAGAGGTAACTGTTTCATCTTGTACAATGTCGCGCAGCTGAATATTTTCCGGTTTTTGTTGCGTCAAGACGTGAAGAATTTGCCGATGAGCGTAAAGTTCTATCTCGACGTGAATCAGTGCCACAAAGCAAACAGCAATGGAGAAAAACAGGGATGAAAACATCATGGTATTAGATACCGGGCGCGACTTTGATGTGTTCATGATAGCTGATGATATAAAGTCGACTGAAAATGATCTGTGTCAAAATGTCGACGGATACTCGTCGGTCTCGTCGGTAGAAATGTGTTGTAAACAACGTATCAAGCTTCTTGACCCTCCTTCCGATATGACGTTGTATCTATATTTAGCTGTCTTAGCTTTGATAGGTTCTCATAAGAGTGGGTAGCTTCTAAAGAAACTGTGGTGCTGCGTCCGTAGGGGAAGTTGTACACACAAAAATATGGTTTTATCAACGGAGTTGATATTGTAATTTGACCACCTTACAGGGATTTTAAAAGCTGACCTTTCGAGCGTTGGCCATAGCCCTTCGTCAGAGCGAATCTAATCCCTTAATCTTGAGTATGGTTATTTTTTGCTCCTCTTTTACGTGCAGCGTAAAGGAAATTCACATCATAGTTTGGTGAAAGGTTAATGGCCTTGGTGCTTCGTTTTACTGTTAAGTGGCAATATCTTGTGCCAAACAGTCGCATTAATAACTCTCTTTTTATAATACACTAATAAACGACTCAGCCGAGGTCAAGTGGAATCGTGATTGGCATTTCATGCAAACGGACTAGGATGTCATGAGTCTATTGTAGCTGCAGACATGATTATTTACAGTATCGTAGACAATTGATCATGTCTATAATATAACGTTTCAGATTGGTGTGATGAGAAAAAGTGACATGCAGACCCTGTCCCAGTCCCCCCTCCCCTCTACCCATACCAACCACACAACACTCCCCCAACGACCCACCCACAGGGAGACCACACGAAACAGTCGGATCTTCCATTGCAGATGACAAAAAAGTAAATAAGGATGCTCATTCAGGTTCAAATGACACATAACGTAAGGAACATTGAGAGATGGACCCAATCATACAGGCTGGTAACAGAATCCACCTGGGTGAGGTTATATATATATATATAGTAGTTGAATGAAGAAAGTAACAACAGCGAACTACTAACTGATCCTTTTTGAATGAAAAAACATTTATGCCGTGAGTGGGAATCGAACCCGCGTCCCCCGCGTCCCCAGGGGGACGCGGGTTCGACTCCCACTCACAGTATAAATGTTTTTTCATTCAAAAAGGATCAGTTAGTAGTTCGCTGTTGTTACTTTCTTCATTCAACTACTTCATAATATTTGAGTAGCAAGGCGTTGTGTAACTTGTGACTGCATCGTTGGATTTCCAGCTTCTTCATTCATAATATATATATATACGTAAGTTGAAGGATTAAAGATGACGCATCGATTCTCTGTTACTCTGAGTTTCGCGCCTAAGCGCTCGTCAGACAGAATTTTATTCGACTAAGAACATACCTTCTTATATACAAATTAGTAGTTAATTAATTCTGATCTGCGTGTGAAATAATCTACGTGTGAAATAAATTTTCTATAGAGCTATTGTTGGCGGCTTGTGAAATTTGCTACGTAAAACTTATTCTCGTGGCGGCATTTAGAAATGAGTTCTGTTCTTTTGTTTAATAAAGACGGCTTCTTGGCTCTAATTAAGAAGAGTTTTTCTGTGAGGCACAGACATTCGAGATATAATGAAGAGTAAAAATCACCTACCATTTCTCAAACGCTGCTATTAAATACAGCGATTGAAGCAAAGCATTACATTGATGAAGCCAAATTATAACAAATTATGTTTACTCGTACTTTAATGTTTTTCTCTCACACTAATACAAAAGCGCTAAAAATAAAATTCACCTACTCATATAATCGATATAATCTAGCCAAAAATAAGTTTCTTCTTCAATCTCGACAGCTGCTATTGGAAAATACCATGAAAGGAGGCTGGAACAATTCCTTCAACCACAGCTCGCCCCAGCTCTTTAAACTCTTTTGCGTCGAGAACCAACAGAGAGGTGGTCTGGTCATTAACGTTGATTAGACATGACAATATCACACCTTCATCTTCTGCTCTCCCATCAGGAGCTTTGACAAACACGGGCTCTGAGACAAACCCGCCAGACTCCTCCCAAGTGACGAACCCCTTGGTCTCCACATCTAGTTTGACCAGTTTTTGTAGTAACATTTGCTCGGAGTTGGCCATGCCATACGCAAACCTGTGAAGGATATCATTGGTCAAGGAAGAAACACGAGCACCACGGGATAAAGAAACTACAAAGCAGGGAGAATCGAACGATCTTTACCTTTGTTACATCTAACTGTCATGCACGTGTGAGGAGCTCTTACATATGAAAATTTCATATGAAACCTGGGGTACTTCACTTAAGAAGCACCGTAAGAGCACTTTATTCAAAGTCCAGGATAGTTTTAATGTCGGTTGACTGATAGTGATTGCAGATGGCCTTACACGGTCTTATACCTTTGAAAAGGTTATAAACAAAATGTTAATTTCATCTAGCAGACTTGGTCGATTAAAACAAGGTGCATAAAACTAACTGGCAACATGATTTTTACAGCATCAAAACTCAGATTTTACGGAATCTGATAGCACAAAAAAACAGCTAGCTGTTTCCTTGGTTTGTCCAGTCGAGTCATGCAAAATATTTTGTACGTAACATGATAACTCCACGTACCTGTACGGTTTGCCATTGTAATCCGCATAGTTGATTCTTGGTAAATCCATACCTACGAACAGCAAACTGTAATCATACCCGTCCCCTCCCTTGACGAGAGGTACCTGGTCGTCCTCACCCTTCAATTCGTCCAGTGGGAGCTCATACCGTCGCACCTCCGGTAAGTCAAACTTCTTCTGGCCTGGTCGCACTGGGGCTCGCAAGTTTGTAAGGTGCGTCTGACGTAGTATTGTGTCGTCATGGTAACAGCAAGCATCGAGATAAATCTTGCCACCCGCTTCAAAAGCGTTGACATGGTGAAACACGAGGAATGGTTCCGCAGTGAAGATACCGATGCGGTTGCCGTTTTTGCGATCGATGACGTGGAATTTCGTTCGTTGATTGACATCCCAATAGAGCCATTTTTCAGGGCTTGTTCCATATATTCTGTGAGTTAGAACTCGCAATGTATCTATCACAAGGGGGCCCTCGGCAATAACAATGAAATTATCTGTTAGGCCGAAGCTGTGGACATATCCTATCCCACCCGAAGGATGAATGGAAGAGAGAACTTTACTCCCCTCTAGAGGATTTTTGCTTGCGTGTCCCGAGTAGGGTGGTATTTCGATGATTTTGTAAGTGGTGTTCAGGCCAAAGGAGACTGCAAGATTGATGACCGAACCGTTTGGGGTCTGGTGAGGGTGTGCTGTGGCAGTGTTGATTGTAACGTCACCTAACGGAGAGTTAAACAAAACTTAAGATTACTGAACTAGTGTGATAATGTTCTCTCTAATCAAGAGCTTTGTTTGCACATCTGTGACGTTTAAGTTTCACTCGCAGATTAACGTAATAGTGCACATTAACCGGTTAATGTGATCTAAGAAAGGTCACACTGATAAAGAAATGAGAAAAATTATGCAAATACTTTGCCAAATTACCTGGAAACTCCTTTGAAATGTCCACCGTCCTCAATGTCTTCAACGTTTCGGGGTCGATTTCAAATATGATGTTGGATTCAGACACCGCGTACATTTTGTCCTTTATCAAAATCGCGTTGACATTTGTGTTATCCATAGGAACTTCTTTCCCAAAATACCTCGAGAAGAAACGAGCAAATATGTTCTGGCAAGGGTCTGGAGGAATAAATGTACCAAACTCCAAGTGGTTTGACTTTCCGTGCTTCAAAGAATCTGCATAACACTGACTTCTCACGAACTTGTTACTGTAAGTCACGTGACCATCTTGTATCTGAAAGCGGTGCAACAGCGCCTGACCATCAAACCAGTGATTGAACGAGGTGTCACCATACTCAAATTTACCAGGCCCATTCCTTGTTAATATCCCTTTCAACCAAGATGGGAGGTTACCTTTCACCTTGGCGCTGATTGGATCAGGGCGTTCGTCAACCGACTGGAACAGTCTCGACTGGTCCAGTCCTGCGGTGGTAACTTCAAACAAAGGTAGAACCTTACGGAAGTCAGATAGAGGGAAATGATTAATAAGACGCAAAAGCATTCGAGGAATCTGACAAATGCCCACATGTTGTTTGAAGGATAATAAATTCGGATTATGATAATTATTGGACGCCCACCTAGTTTAGCTTTTCATAGTCATTTCAGTTATCTTTCCTGTAACTATTCTAAGAGCATATTCAACATTGTAATGCATACATTATTGGTGAAAACAAAATGTCGCGCTGCTGTTGTGTTCTTCCACTAGTAATGGTATAAAACAATTAATTCGTGCATTTCTTTGAGCGTGCACCCACTTTGGGAAGGTTGGAGAGCACTCACGCATCATAGTCGCTCTTGGCAAATTCTTACGTTTCTGTCTTGCTCCCCAAACGTTCCTCTTCATCATAATTCAATATATACCCAAAGTTAAAGATTTGCTGCTCGGGTTCAAAAAATAATAGCAACTTAGGCCCCGTTCAGACTAAGTGCCCGTTCCGCGGCACTGTTCCCGGGCACTAAAAAGGACGCTGTCCAGACACCTCAGTGCCCTGGACCGAGGATGTTCACACTAGTGCAGAAGGCTTAGGCCCAGTTTATCTTTTTGGGTACTCCGCAATATTGCTGCCATTTTTGTGACTGCATCATGACGAAACACGGGAAGACATGGGAACACATGAAAACGTGTTCAGACAAGTTCCCGTGCCCGGGAACGGTGCCCAAGCACTACCCTTGGAGGTAGTGCCCGTGCCCGGGCACGGTGCTCAGATCTGTGCGCGGGCACCAACAAAAAGCTATGTTCAGACCAGTGCCCGTTCCCGAGAACCGGGCACAGGCACCTAGTCTGAACGGGGCCTTAGCAACTGTAGCAATAAACTTACCAAGAAAATTCCACAAAGATTTAAAGCACTTAGCATGGAGGCCATTCGGGGGTTTTTAATTGTTATTCTTCCTTTCAAAATTTAGTTGTCTGTTGGAAGAAAGATCAACTGCCATCATTAAGTTTATATTACTAGATACATTACTTGCCAAAATTTTCGGAAGTTTAATTCTCGGACACTTTTAATCTCATTTAGGACACATTTCGGGAAAAATTTTTTGGACAGTTTACTGAAACACGGCGTTAGTAGATTTACGCCTATAAAACATGAATATAGACCGAAAAAACATCTCAAGGTTTTACAGATACAAATAAAGTGTCCGAAAATAAAACCTCCGAGCCACCTTCAAATTGACGACAGCAAGCGGGCTCTTCTTCACCGTCTGAAAGAACTACGAGCTTCTTGACAAATCAGCAACAGATGAAGAAGAATCACTTGCTAGTTCCAGCACTATTCAGCTCTTTGCATCATCTGATTGCGCATTTCTGATAACTTTGGAAGTGGGTTTATTTTCGAGAGGGTTGTGATCACTTGAACGTCTCAAAATAGACCCGAGTTTGGTGCCGGTATCTCGTGAAGTGCACTGTAGGCGTGGCATGAATGAAGTTATTTTACTTCAAAGAACTGCGTCACTCAAAGCACCAAAACAAAGCATAAACTGTTTTGAATACTGCTGCTACTGTTCAGTTCTTTTCCTAGTATAATTGGCACCTCTAGCTTGAGGGGGTGGGGGCGGTTGGAAGTTTTGTCCAACTCCCTGGCTCTGAAATCCGCTCTGATTTATCTCCTCCCAGACTCCTTTTTAAACGTTTCTTTGTTTGATAGAGACTGGACACAGGGCCATATAAAGGTGGAAAATAGAAATCAATCTGGTTCCAAAAGCACCTTGAAATCAAGACGCGCATGAAAAGTTGGGTTTACAGGCGCACAGAAAACCTAGAACACGGCGAACAGCCTTGTCAATTCTAAACCGGTTTCACTCCATATTGAGAAACGGAGAAGTTATAATGTCTTGAATCTTTAATGATCAAACACTACCTTCTCTTTACCTTGTGACTCCTTTTATAAACATACTGGTCACGAAGATAAATGGAGAGTATGATAGGGAAAGAAAAAACTTACTGGTAATTCAGAAAATTGTCTCAACTGCAATCACAGAGAAAAATATGCAGAGTAACGTTGACAACTTGCATGCTGATATAGGGGATTTAAGGGTCAGATGATCGTGAAACTTTTCCTTGTTTCTTTATTTTTTTAAGGTCAGACTGTGAGACGCCAGACTTATGAGAGCGTGCTATGGGTTGAATTACAAACTACTGCATCGAAACTTGTACATTTTCCATGACGATGAAATTTCTAACCAACCGAAATTCATGAAGCTAAGAACGTGTAAGCAAAAGGGGAACTCACTGGGAAAGCCAGGAACCAAAACCATTAAAGCGGGGAAAATATCTACGATGGTATGAAAAGCAAAGATCCTAAAAATGAAGTGTCGGGGTTGAGCAAGTCAAATGATACCGAAGGGTCGAACTTCAGGGACGGTTATAAAGGACAAATTAATCGGTACAAACCTTTCAGCCTGAGAGTTTCGCAATCATAACCCGACTTTTAAGTTCTATTTTCCTTCACATCATTATTAACATGACTCACTAACTCAAAAGTCAGGAAATCGAAGGGTTCCAATTTGCTTCGATTGATACGCCCACAAACTGATCAGTTTTGCCCATACAAGCCCCTTAACCCATACAAGCCCCCTAAGTTCGGTATTTTGACTTTGTTGTACTTTTTGTACGTCCAAATCACCTCGAAAACAAGTCATCGAGCAACCAAACCTTCTTCAAAATAACTCCTAAGGGCTACGGTGTAATCAAAACTTTGAGTGATTTGCCCAGCGTTGCAAACCGGCTAAAGCTGACAGCCTGGCACATTTGTTCAGGCGTTTTTCCCAGTCGTAAGGACAAAGAAGCACCTTTTGCCTCAACAAATAAAACAGTCAGAGCAAAAGACAACTGAGACAAAAGAACAACAGGAACTCTGAGGTTCGGTAGACGAGAATTATCTACCCGGCAAGCAGTCTTCCTAGATACGTCGCCGGGAGAGAGGACCAACTAGAAAGATAGAAGGGCGTCTGTCCGCAGGGTAAGAATAATTGAGTGCGCCGATACAAAAATGAACCCAGCCAAAAACGTTAGTTGTGCTCACCCTTTTTTGTTGGTACTCCAAGTCTATTCTTACATAAATCAGTACCAGATAGCTGACTAAAAGTTATTTAAATTCGCACCAATGTTAATGTAGGAATAGATGATGGATTCAACCGCAGAAGCAGAATCTATTAAAAAACAGTATAAAATTTGGTCGTTGATTCGATTAACCGTGGGTCGTCGTGATTAAACTAAGCTGTAGTGACGTACCTTTTCAAGATTGTTTTGCTTTTCTTTCCCAAGTGGGTTCCGATCGAAATTGAAGCACCTCAATGGAGAAGACTGAGCTATCAAATGGTCACTAATAAAGAAAACAGTTGTCATAAAACAATCAAACAACGATGCTTTTGTCTTGTGGTTCTGACATCTGACTTTTAATTAAAAGGTCAGCGAGCACAGCCGGCTCATCTGACAATTTAGCCATGGTTGTTTATCCAGGGGATAACTCAGTATTCGATGTCTAAGCCGTGCTACGGTTGATTCATTTTAAGTGCCGTATAAAATCACAAACCTAAACTCGAATAAAATGCGAGTCCCATCAACATTTGGGCGTGCACGATGAAAGACAGCTTCATAGCATGTAGAGACCAATTTCTAGAGCAAGAAGAACGTTATTATGTCATAGACAAGGCTTTACAATTTTTACAGTGCTATACTGCGTCATGCCAATTTGTTTTTGGAACTTTGCAAGAAAAGTTCAATGCGTTAAGACGCCCCTTGGCTAAACAACGGAATTAAATTTGCGATACACGATTCGATTCGATCCAGGGAGGAGTGAGTAATGACCCGACATTTGTCTCTTTTTATGGCTGTGACAGACCAACGTGTTGCTGTTTGGGATACCTGTGTCAAGACAGGACTGTCACAAAATGGAAGCAAAGCTCAATGTATACGCATCGCCACACCTTGAAGTAATCCGTTCCAAATCAAACACCCTGCGCCCGTGCGAGCATGAAACCACGTGACAGTCTTATTTCCCTCGAAAAAATTACTTCGTTTGAACAACAAGAGAAATACAAGAGTGATCCAGTGCGTTGCTCTCTTTACAAAACAAACATTTACCAGAACGACCTACGAAATAAACTTTGATGTGACATAAAAAGGAACAAAATTTCAAGAGTGGCACTAATTTACAAGTAAAAACGACAAACAAAAATGTTGAAATAAAATACAACCATAATAATAGCTCAAGTCGTTTTTCTGATGAACGTTTATGTGGAATATTTGCACAATACAGTTTCTTTTCACTCTCATTTATAACATCGCTTAAGAGTTAGTTCACACCCCTTCTGTCTCACTATAAAAGAAATTCCTATTTTCAACTAATTTTGATTAGTTAAGTTTCCACCTGTCTCAGCAAGTATCCGAATAAGTTAACGATGGTTTACGAAGAGGGAATTACTGATGTAAGCATTCAAAAGTCTTGTTCATCCGAGGCTCCTTCTTTGAAATCCACAAACTCTGGTTCCTGCCGGCAGACTATTGGTCACTGGTCCTACGCATTGCTGCCATATTGTTTGTTCCAGTCCTCGAAAAACTTCAAGGAAAGCGGAGAAAGACTGGGACGAATTACTTTCAATGAGTTGCTGAAGTCGCTATATTCAATACCCCGAACCTGTAATCAAACAGAGATTCAAATAAACGAAAATGTGTTTAATGGAGGAGAAAGATTGCGTTTAGAGAGGACTCGAAGGATTCACCATATTTAGCCACCGATCAGAACGTAAGGAGACGACTGCGTGTTCACAGTTAACGGTTTTTAACCAATAGGAATTACCGTTTTAGATTAACGCTGCTGGTCATCGGATTCAAAAAGACGTTTCTCGCGTGGTCAAGGAAAGAAGTTAGCATAACACCCTACCTTAGTTGCATCCACGGACTGTATTTGATCAGGACGAAGATCTAAAAACGAAACATGCACCTTGAATCAGCCTTTTCAGTTTTGACTTGCACATTATTTGGTTAATAAATGACAATACGGTGACTGCAAGCTGCTTAAATTTTTTTCAGGCTTCTGTACACAATTGTAAAACTTGCGATCTCAACTGCGACGATCATTCTTCATTTGATTTCATATCCGCAGTTCACATGCATTATTCACTTACATATCTTTCACGGGAACATATGAACCCAAAATTGACGAGTTCCCAACGTCAGTGGCTTCATAGCTCAGTTGGTAGAGCATCGGACCGGAATCGCGAGGTCACGGGTTCAAGCCCCTTTTAAGTCCTGGATTTTTTTCAGGCTTCTTTACGCAATTGTAAAACTTGCGACCACAACTGCAACGGTCATTCTTCAATTGACTGTTGAAATTAATTTCTTACCTCTAATGGGTCCCAGAGCTGCATCTCGAGCCAGAGCTGTCAAGTCACTACCTGAATAGCCGTCTGTTTGTCTACAGCAAACAATATTTGGCAGGTGTCAGTATACCACGAAAATTTAAATTTCCTCACCGCTTCCTCATCATTCATTTTACCCGTCGAAGACTGCAGTTCGGGCGGTCGAAAGCTCGTAGTTTTTCTTAACCTTTTTAGCCAAAGATCGTTTTTAAATTGTACTATGTTTCCTCCTGTCTACGGCCCTCAATATTTGTAACTATGTCTTATGACAACCAATAAAAAACATCACAGCATTAAGAGCTCTCCAAGATACCTCGATATACTGGACGGTACCTCATGGATCGCATGGGTCTCCCTCGCATGGGTCTCCCATTCGTACCGACCCTTTTGGGCAGCATTACCTATGTTCTTTTGTTAATTTGTTTTTGTTTTGTTTTTTTGTTTGCAGTTGTTTATTTTGTTTTACTGTATATTTGTAATTCATGGTAATTAAGCCTAATAAAATTAATTTAAAAAAAAAGATCACTGACACTTTCAGTCACTATGACTACTTGCCGTTCCAGAGTACAGCTCAATAAATCTCTTCCTTTTTTACTGACGTGTAAATTCACAGTACCTAGCCAGTGTTTCCATTTCAGTTCCACTGAGTGGATTATGATTCTTGACCAGAAGCTTGGACAAAAGGACTTTTCTTGTCTTAAGATAAAAAGAATAAAAAGCCATGATCGGAATCACATCTGAGAGGGATTATAACCACAGGGTCGAGAGGAGTTCAGTTTCAAGGTATCAGTATTATTCCACCTTATAACATTTATCGCTTCGCACAATAAATAAGCCCAGTCCAATATTTTCTTTAATCTAATTTTAACAGCTATCTTCTTCGGTGTGTCTTGATATTGCCTTTTGAATCTTGTGATAGAGCTTTATGTAGAATTTTCAACACAATTTTGAGAACTGCCACAAAACCACTACTCCATTGGTGTTAAACCTAACTATTCTAGGAATGACTAGAGCCAGAAAACATTTTCTGAAGCTGAAAACACCTAACAATTAACAATTATTGGACGAAGTTGAGCAAAATACCGTGATTTGTCAGTGGCGAGCAGATCAATCAGTTTATCATTCGATAGATTTTTTTCCCCATTTTCATTGGCTGGGAGCCCACCACGTGACCTGAAAATAACTGCCTGCAAATAATGGTCTGCTCATGCGTAATACCGTCTATATCAGCTTTTGCTGCAAATAATATTCTGCTCATGCGCAATAGTAACCACGCTCGTTCTTGTGGTCGCTCTTGTGTGAAACAGCAGATCGCGATCGCTTCCCCGAGCTGTCAGAGAGTGAGTTGACATCATTACTAGATCAAAAGAACATCGGTTATCGAATGATAAAACAATTATTGAACTCGGTTGTCGCAAAATATCGTGATTTGTCAGTGTCTCGCAGATCAATTATTTGCCAAAGCCTTCGGCTTCGGCAAATAATTGCTTTGCTCGCCACTTACAAATCACGATATTTTGCTCAACCTCGTCCAATAATTGATCTGCAAGACACTGACAAATCACGATATTTTGCAATAACCGAGTTCAATAATTGTTTTATCATTCTATCACCAAGTTTTATTGGTTTCCTTCTCAGTTAAATAGTTCATCCCAGCGTGGTTACAATTGCACATGAGCAGAATATTATTTGCAAGTGAAGAGTGAATATTATTTGCAGCAAAAACGCATTTCGACGGTATTACGCATGAGCAGATCATTATTTGTAGGCAGTCATTTGCAGGTCACGTGGTGGGCTCTCAGCCAATGAAAAGGGGGAAAAATCCATCGAAATATAACAGTAATTATTAAACTAAAATGGAAGTAACCCGGCTGTTAAATGGCAGTGGCCGAGGAAGCAATACCAAAATTATGTGTAAATACCTCTTTGCCTGGAAGGGGTACATACACTCTCTTCACAAATCGCCTGTTAATCAGACAACAACAAAAACCAAGTTATTACACTTGGCAATAAAACACAGCCTACCATACTCCATTCACAATACACTGTTATGAGTCATTGTCCAAATCCTTGCACCATAGATACACCCACTTGTCACTGCACGGACCTACCTAAGTGCTGCATCATCAAGTTCTTGCGGCCTGTTAGTGGCTCCCATGACAAGTATTCTCTCGTTTGGGTCGGCAATCACCTGAGAAATACAGCAAACAGTGATTTTAACTTGACTCAAGGAACTCCTAGCTGTGTTATTTCATTCCGGCCTGGGATTTAGTTATTTTTGTTCACAAGAGTAAGCAATAAAAAGAACAGTTGCTCTTTAGGATTGAAAGAAATAAATACTCATAATATTTATTCACGGTATCCTTAATACAGCCTATGAGTACTTATAATAGCTTGCCTAGTGAAATATCATGACAGTTGAATTCTAGAATAAGATCCTTTATTGAAGCTTTTATCAACTCCTAACAATTACAAGCCCTAACAAGAGTGTTTCACTGGATCATCCAAATAGAAATAAGTGGGACCTTGAAATATGAGGAGCAGCAACCAACTTTAAGGAATATAAATACCTCTTACTAACTGAGTTTGAGGTCCGTACTGTAAGTTATGGACTGAGTTTTTTCCCGTTCGTTTATGGCCCAAGCGCGAAGCACGCGGACGATAAAAGAATGGGAAAAAACGAGGATTCGTAACTTACAGTACAGACTGAGAAAATGAGGTGAGTAAGATATTTATTATATCTCTGAGGTTAATCGGGCGCACGTAAAAGAAAACTTTCAAATTTACCGGGCCGTACAGTGAAGTATAGCCCGTTAAATTGACCAATCACAGCATAAGTACTAACTGAGAGATATAATAAGTATGCTTATAGAACAAACCAATAATGATTTATAAGTTGAGATTAGAATTCAAAGCAAGAATTAAAATAAATAAATAAATATTGAATAATCCAATAATTAGGATCACATAATATTACAGGGGTTTCATTAGAAGCCGGCAACCGGCGAAAATCGCCGCCTAGTTTGTCAGAATTTACCTCTCACCGCCGCCTACTTCGTCTAGATTTCACTAAAATGATTGGAAAAAATGAATCAGGTCACCGCTTACTTTAACAAGCTCAGACGGCTATTTCAAAACTTATTGAAACCCCTGATATTATCCAAACCTTATTCACAATGACAATTCTCTTAGTTTTTCATTTTTCCTCAATGGCTGTTAGAAGACACCGAACCAATTACAGTACAGCTCAAAGGTAAGCGTCCACGTTAACGCGCTTCAAACGCGTTAGTTAGAAATGCGTTAACGCGAGTCCGTTTATCTAGCGCGCTTCAAAAGCACACTTGCAGCAAAACTTATTAGTATGTATGAGCTAGCGTATTGTTCTTGGTTCATTGTTTGATAACCGGCAACTTTTGTCATTTTTCAAAAGCTCCAATCAAGAAATACAGTTCAGTCTAAATGACCGTTTGTCCGATATTTTGTTTACAAAGACTTACAGATTCAGGAAAATCGAAGAATTTATCCGATGTCCAAGTGAACTATGATATTTTCAAAAAGCGACTGCATTCACAAAATAAACTACCGAAGTAACCGGTGAGAAAGCGAAAATTCCCCGGCGGCTTGCGTAAATTAACAACGTCGAAATGGTGGCACCGAACGTAAATAACGCTGCCAAATTTTCAGCGCAAATTTGCATAGATTTGAGGTGATAAGAGAAGAGCGCGCGCTCTGTTATTTGATAATCAGTATGAAATACCCGGGTTTTGCCAGGTATAGTTTTTTGCTTAAAGCTTAAGTAAGATGGTAAGGAGTTTGTTGCTTGTTTGGTGTAATTTGTTTACGAGACATGTTTGTTTTGCCGAGACAACAAAACGTGTTTGCGAACAGCTAAGTATCACATTTCATCAGCCGTGACTCGAACCACGTGCAATCGATTAGACAAACTTGCAGGTTTTTGAATACTCAATTAGATATAGATTCTCGGCGAAATGTCGATGGTAAAACAAACAGCAGTACAAAATCCAAATACTTGTTGCTTTGATATTTAATGGCTTTATTTCACTTCGAGTCGAATTCAAATTCGGGATATTTTAGTCATAGCCGCGTAGCGTATTTTCAATGCCGGTATATTCAATGTTCGCACATCGGACACATAAAACGGATGCCCGGCAAATTATAGAGTCCTACAGAGATCTGTTTACGTAAAATAACTCTTAGCCAAAGTCATCAGTAAAAGGTCACTCAATGTTTAAGCGTTGAAAAAGCCATTATGTTTCGACATTTGAAACGTTTGGCCAAACAAGGAATACATTTGTTAGAGTCTGAGTTTTGGAATGTAAACTGGCACGAATTGAGCGAATGTTGTCGTCGAATAAACATAAAGAGAAATACATGTAGCATTTCCAGGGTTATTTCTGCATGTCCGCAGTTTGCTTATTTTAGCATATTACCTTTGTTTGTGGAAACAAAGCTGGACAAAGGAAACTCAAGCAGTGAATAACAAAAGCGAATGTGCGCTTCAATAACGCGCTTTCAAACGCGTTAACGCAAATGCGTTAACGCAAAAAACGTGCGTGTGTTTTGCCTGTGCGTTGGTCAAATACCTTTGAGCTGTACTGTACCAATTTATTACTTAAAATAATTATCAATAGTGAGTAATAATTTTTACTCACCCCATCAAACGAAACTAAAAATTCTGTTTTCATTCTTCTACTGTGTTCCTGTTCACCTTCTTTTCTTTCACAAAGCAAAGAATCTACTTCATCTGTAGAACAAGTTTAATGTTCGTGAAAAAATCAACACACAGTCTTAAACATCACTGGAACTTAATATACAGATAAGTTCAACTTAACAAGAGTTTTCAATGTTTTTCGTGTTTCTGCATAAGGAGGACAAATCTCCTCACAGCAACTTCAACACTGGTGCAACAGAAAAACAGGTCACACTTGCCACAGGCTACCTTGTTGGAACTAGTCTAAAGGACATTTTGCTTAATAATAACATTATTATCAAGCAAATCAATTGAATGAAGAAGTTAACAGTTTTTAATTTTATTTACTATTTTTTTGTTAAGAAGTTTAAATAAGTTTTGAATTTTATTTTCCTTACCAATAAATATAATACTTGGTTGAAGCTCTCTGGCAACCGCAAATAAAGCTCGAACAAGTTTCTCACCCTCACCAACCTACAAAATGAGTAAAAATATCATCAGTTACAAACTTAAAGCTGTTTAAATAAAAATAAAAAAGAATACAAGTTACATGAAATCAAGTTGCACTGTTCAAATTTACTTTTTCATGTTGTGAATTTCATTTTCCCTTTTGACATTACACAATCTCTAATGAACATGACAAGTTACAGCCACTGAGCCTCATTACTGTTTTTCATAGATTTTCAAAGGTGTAAATTCCATCTTACCCATTTAGATGTAAGTGTAGCTGCACTTATGTTGAAGAAAGTTGCTTTTGATTCACTTGCAACAGCTTTTGCCTGAAAAAGTCAAACCACAAAATAAGGACACTGTAGGCATTACTAACAGAATTACTGGTTGCTGCAACATTAAACTCTTTTCATTACACAGTCACAGGAGAACTTGATCTCCTAGTGGTCCGTACACCTGGATATCAGAATGATCGATTCATTGAAGATCTTATGAAGATGTGTCACTGACCTATACACAGACCATTAATGACTTACCAACATAGTTTTGCCATTTCCTGGAGGGCCAAATAACAAAAGACCACGAGCTGGAGCTCTGAGACCAGTGAAAAGCTGTCCAGAAGAGAACAAAACTGAACATGTTTTAACTGATTTTGCAAAGTGCATGGAAGTCGCCATTGAAAAATGTAAAAAACAGCAGGAATCAATATTTCCGGCTGTATTTGTTCAAATGAAAATCAACTTAACAATAGGTCTGCATGACAAACAATACCTCTGGCCTCAAGTATGGTAGAATGACAATTTCTTGAAGAAGTTTCTTGGCACTTTCTGCACCAGCTTTAAAAATTCCAAAGGAACAAGGTCAAATACTATAAAATAACTCCAGACACTTTACTTTAAAGAAAAATGAGGGATCTACATGTAGGCCTAGACAGAAATTAGCAACCTATAACGTGAACAACAGCTTAATGGTTGCATGCTTTTGCTAAGATTTTTTAAACCTACCTATGTCATCAAAGTGTACTGAGGCTCCACTAAAAGCAAAGTAACACAAAGTGAAATTAGTGCAAAGGATGTCAAATTAACACCAGTGACTAATCACAAAAATATTTACATGTAGTTAACTTCACATCGTACCTCTCAACAATCTCATCCATGATATGATTTGCCAACTTAGAATCAACATTCTTGAGATGGGAAATTTTCTTCTTATTTTCAATGGCTTGCTTGCTTCTGTCACTCACAACACCAGCTGAAGCACCTGGCCTTCCTGGTGGTTTTGTCTAAAGTAAAATAAGAAGAAGTTGATGCCTAAAAAGAATATTGTAACAAGAAAGAACACCACTAAGAATTTAATTTGTACATGCACTTTTACTGTCAGATTACCTGATCACTTACAGCTGTAACAGAATATTATTGCAGATTTAATATTGTTCTGGTACTCAAGAGGGACTTAATATCTGTACAAGGGCACAAATAACACAACAAAGTAGCTCTGTAGATGCACCTCTTAAGATGCCTGTGACATTACTGATGTTTTCACATACCACATTTCCTTGATTTGATGCCAGGATGCTTCAAATTTATCACTTTTTCCCCCTTTTCTTTCCAACATTGTGCATACGCATACTTTTGTATAAGGTGCATTATTTTGAGGGAGTATTTGCTCAAGAAGAGATGCAAATCAGTCACCTATATCATGACCCCAAACAATCAATCTTACGATGAATCACCCAGTAGCTCGCGGATGTGTATTCTTAAGACATGGGTTCCACTTGTCTCAGGATGGGGCACACTTTCTTCTAACATCAGTGTAATCACAAACTTGTGACAAAATGAACAAGGATCCCTTTTATGCCCTTAAGCCTCTGGCAACAATAATGTCTGCAAGAGAGATGCTGTGCACGTGCCTACCGTTGGAAGATTTCTCCTGCCCATGACTGGACTTCGACCAGAAGCATTATGTCTAGCACTTGGCAGACTTGATGTGTTTGCCTTTTTT
>OX419342.1:28154875-28204875 GCA_948470475.1 Galaxea fascicularis | reverse complement strand
GGCCATTTACGAACTACCACAGGCCTCTTTTTCAAAGCAAGTCACTCACACGCAAATTAAACTCATTTTCATGTCAATGAATATTGATTTGCATATGAAAGGATGAGCACCAAGACTCGCTTTGAAAAAGAGGCCTGAGGTTATTCGGAAATGGTGTATTCTTGCTTGCTGAAAGGAAAAGGGAAGACATGGAGACCACAGGGTACCCCGTCAAGTAACGATTCTAGACACGGTCTACGATTGGAGAAAAAAAAAACATAGATGATACAACACAAAGAATACCCCAAGCAAGTAAAAAGGGAAAACATAATTTCCTTTTCCATCGTACAATTTATGGTCACTGTAAGTCTGTAAGGTCTTGCAGTACCTTCCCACGGTTCTGTTATCCGTGCATCATTAGGTGCAGCGAATTTTTTAATCTGTGGATGAAATCCCGAAGTGTATTCATTTAATCCAAAATGGCATTTGAAAAATTGTATCGCTTGAGGACGACTGGACTTTTTTGCTACTCTTTAAAGCGTATTTACGTACTTAATAATAAGCTTATAAAGCCATTTAATCAATCACACCTCCTTCCTCGTCTATTTCCAGAGCTTTTGCGATGTAACTGTAAGCTTGCTTATGATGCGCTCGAAGATTCACTATTTCCATAGGCAAGTCATCATCAGTTTCATCCAGAGAATTCTGTGTTTTACAGGGTTTTGGAGGAGTTTTAGAGGCCATGGTGCGCCGTCGTGAACCTCGAGCTGTTGATTTCGCAACCTTCCTCTTTTTAGTACCAAATAAGTTTGACCAAAGCAGAGTTACAAACACGAAGTGTAGAACATTCCATAATGAAACGAATGGAGAGGCTACCACCGAGATATAAGATCCATCACGAGGCATTTAGTTCAGGAAATCGGAAGTAAGTGGACATGTCCTTAGCTATATTCCGCGGCACTTCCTTTCGCTTGATTTTCCAAGAACTTTGAGACATCCGATCAGCGGTTTAACTCAAGGATTTATGCGCTAGAGAGTTTACAGGCGTATGTACCAGTCTCTTTTCGACCACAGACTTCTTTTGGGTTGCGATGATCTTAGGGGTGCGACGATTTTAGCCTGCAAATTGGCTCTCTATTTGGGTTATTCCGAGAGATGGCCGCATCGATTTGCTCTTGAAAGGCGCGCGGTCATTAAAACACAAGACATGAAATGCCAGTGTTTAATACATTGTAACTCAACTGTTTAACAAATTAAATGATAATTTTTGTGTCTGTTCATTAGTGCTAGTATTTCAATACTGGAAAATTTCTGCCATGTATTGATGAAAAATGCCACCCACAGGAGGGAGGGTGGGGAGAGGGGCAGGCAAAATAGAGGAAATGCAGTACTTAGCTTACATCAAGTCCACTCTTGCAAAAGCCAAAGCTGCCATTGGATTGGTTCCCTGAAGTTAGAAGAGGCCTCATGGCAATTCTTTCCATTTCCACAATAATTTCTAGAAGTCCCATAGACCTGTAGTCTCCTTCGCAGCCGTTTTTAGGCTCGTCACGCAACGCTCCTCTCCCACTGGGGAGGAGCATTGCGTGACGAGCCTAAAAACGGCTGCGAAGGAGACTAATAGACCTGTAGCTCAGTGGTAAAGCATCCAAATAGGTTGGACTCCTGATAGGATAATTCTGTCACTGACAGACAAAATAAATCTTTCATCAGAGAGCACCACTTCCCTCAGAGGCCATGTGGAATGTGTTTGCAATTGAGTACCCTTTAAAGGAAGGACTACACTTCTCTTGGTCCAAATATTTCCAAAATTAATATGTACAGAGTTCATTTATTATCAGATTCTCCTACAAACATTGTATTTTGTTCCATTTACAGTACTGTTGAAAATGATGGTAGCAATAGACATTTAGTTTTGTCTGAAAGAAAGAAACAAAATGACAGTCATTCTAGCTTGTGGCAGCTCATTATGGTCTGAAAAAAACATGTAATGAATTTCTTTATCACTTCCAATCCTTGCTTACAACAATGTACCTGTCTTTGTCTTTGCCAAATGACCTATGCTTCAAGCCATATTGTTGTGAGATTTTATGTACAAGAGCTCTGTCCTCTTTTGACAGCTCATTAGAAAACCTTATCTCTCGATCATTGCCACTTATAAATAAATAAAGAATTTCTTCAACGGAATTTTTTGTCACATCAGCACCCTCGGTAGGATTACAACCCAAGCCAAACTTTCCACCAGTACCAACAGCCAGCACAGGCTCAGCCCGACCTTGGCCGTCCTTGCCGATTCCTCCACTCCCTATCCATCCCATTTTCCGAAGCATTTGATTCCCGATATTGTCATCGGAAATGCTCGGTGCTTTATTGTAAGCTTTCGACACTAATTCAGTCTTCGACACGCAAGGTGCTGACTGGTGTTGCTTTGAGGCTGATCCAAAACGCACGACCGGCTGACGGGCACGAAGAATCGATAAAGCATTTTCAGCAGCGTTTCTCTTCGCTAGCTTCTTCCCAGGCCCTTCACCAGTGGCAATTATTTTGTCAGCAATTACAACAGCAAATGAATAAAAACCTGTTTTGTCTGTCAAGCCGAGATCCTCAAACGATATCGTCTTCTTCGACTTTTGAGCACTCTCGTTCATAATACTCACAGGATTGTTGTTCAAGCTTTTGCCTCCTTCTTCTGGTTCGTAGACCGTGAAATTCTCTATTAACGGTTTAGGTTTTCTTACCGCTGTATCCGGTAATGATATGCGCGGACCTTTCGATTCAAGTTCTGTGACAAGTTCCTCTGTTTTGGGTGGATATCTACAGCCTAAGAATTTCATATTAGCCCAAACCATTGACAATGCTACTAATCGATCATCTGGGAAATGATGTTTCCATGTTTCAATAAACTGGGATCTTGCTTTCCACTGAAAGTCACTCTCCCACAGACACCTCACACAACGCTTGGCAGCCATTTTGAAGCTATTAGGCACGGTTACTCAGTGCTGCCTTTTGTACGTCATGTACGCTGTACGCTAGCCATTGCGGCAATATGGCTGCCATGCCTCTTGAGCCGAGAGTCGACTGCTCAGGGAAAAATTAAAATGAATGGGGTTCGCTCATTTAAGCTACTAAGTTCTCAGAGGTCCTTGTGCTTCAACAAGTACTTTTTCAATTTTCCACATCACATCCATCAAAAATGCATTTCATCAAGACGTTTTCACTCAAACCTCTCTGCACTCCGACTCATGTTAGTTGAGCAACAGAGGAACTGGAAGAAACATTTTATGGCAAGATATGGTAGTCACGAAAGCTCAGAAGAGCCTAAAAGACAAACAGAGAGTGCTGGGGATGCTTCTTCACATCACTATCATACCATAACCATATTACAGAGACTACATGACCTGGAACAGTCGTTTCGTGTGAGAGGATATTCTGTCCTAAGATGGGGCCTCAGTGCCCTTATTGTGACTGGGTTTACGATCTACGTCTTCCGTGAGCCACTGAGGGAAAATATGGCTGATGAAGTGGCTGATGTTGCCAGCAGATCTTTGGGTAAGTGTACAAATTAAACTGTCATATACCTTCCAACTACGAAGACTTCTGAAGACGTCCAAACAGTTACGAAGATGCCCGAAAAAGACATTCCGAATAATTCAGGAGTTCTCAAAAAAATTATCCTCCATACACTCCGAGTGTCTTTCCTTCAAAAATCAGAGATTTCGGTATCGTCATTCAATCCTTTCACAGGAACGTTTTGTTTCTCGTGTTGGTTTAAGTTTACATACCGGTATTTTGGGAAATTGTGTCAGTTAAGGCTGCAATAGACACGTTTGTCAACCAGGTGCCGGTTGGTTGCGCTATCCACCGGATAAATCACTATCCAGCGGATAAAGTATTGGGAAAACTAGTTGCAAGTCTAACCACTGGATAGATACTTATCTGGTGGATAGTGCTAGCAGGCTTTGAACAACCAGGGCCAGGTGTGAGAAAATTGGTCCGTAGGCATGAGTTGATTCTAACCTGCATGCATGAGACTTGGCAGGTATACTAAGACTTTCATCATGGTCATGCAGAAACAAGCTATCACAGGTACACTCAGTCTCATTTGATGAGGAAGTGGGGTGGGGAAGGAGAATGGAGTTACTTACTTAATTCTTGGTGAGGGTATACTGCACAAGTCTGGAAAGCCTGAAGGCAAGGACACACTGATTCTATCAGTGAAATGTTTGCTGCATATGGCCTCAGTACCAGGGCTGGCCTGCTAAATGGCGCAACATGTTTAGGTTACAATCCCACCTTGGGATGGGGGGGATAAGAGCAATCCCTAGAATTCCTTTTATGTGGATATGAAGCCACGATCTGGAGTCAGTCTAAAATGGTACATTCAGTTATACAATGCCACAAACTGCCTGGTTTGCCTAGCCAGTTCTGACAAAAAAAAAAACAGAAAGGACCAGATCATACACTGCCCTGTGTGGCAGCCCTTAACACAATTATAGACCAGCATGTTCAGTGTTGGCCTTTTTCATTTTACAAGGAAAAACATTTTCCAGGCCAAAATAGACCCACCCCAACTGAGCACTCGCTTTACCAGCAAGATGAAGGTTAAACATCAACAGTTTCAGGTTTGTTGTTGGTGCCGATGCTACTGTTTGAATAGACTACGAGCAGTCCCTTTGTTTTCTTATAGTCCGTCGAGAGCGGAGCGAAAAAAACAGGCCGCGCGAAAGCTTGTGTCTGGGCGCAAGGCGAAAAAAAAGGCCTTTTTTTTTCGCCTTGCGCCCAGACACCAGCTTTCGCGCGGCCTGTTTTTTTCGCTCCGCTCTCGACGGACTATAAGAAAACAAAGGGACTGCTCGTAGTCTACTGTTTGAAGTTTTTGAAGAGCAAATTGTCAACTTTTGGTAGGGTTATTAGGCTCAAAATCAACCACACTTTTAGGCAGGATCAGATCTAGGGAGAAATTATATTTAAAACAACATTGATGGAAGCATTAGCACACGGATCTTAACTTGCATTTATTTTGTTGTTTAGCTGATGAAAATGTTATACAGAAGGCTGATGAAGTAACTAGAGCAGTTCTACAAGACGTTCTTCATGATCAAGAGATCACAAAGCTTGCAAGCACATTTGTAATGGAGGTCCTTAACAGAGATGACGTAAGAGCAGCTGCCATACAGTTAACACAGCACGTACTTAGTGATCCAACAACACTGAGTAAGATAGCAGAGCTGGCAAAGAGTACACTCTTGGACCTGCTGCATAATGAAGAAACACGAGTCCAGTTGCTGGGTTATATTAAAGCACTGATTCTAGATCAGAGTACAAAAGATGCTTGCAAAGTTCTTCTTGAGGACCTTGTTAAAGACCCGGAAGTTAAGGGCTTCATGGCAGCATCTCTTGGTGAACTCGTCACATCATCGGTTGTAAAGACCAGTGCAGCAGAGCTTGGTAAAAGTGTCACGCATCAGGTGGTTAATGACGCTCAAATTCAGCAGGAGACTGGGAACTTTCTATGGCGTACTGTGAAAAAGACGTTTACTCCAGGGTGGTTAGGTTAGGATTGTGGACGTCTTTGAAGATGGAGAGAGGAGGCGTGTGTTATCCTGTTAAAGTTTCTGAGCAAAGGGTGCTCGCAAGAATTTTCTGGTCGAATTGTCCAAAAATTTTGGGCTAGCAGTCTTCACTAGCTGTTTTAGAAAAATATGGTTTTAGACGATAAAAAAATTTCTTAAACGACTAAGTCGCCCGAAAATGCGACGCTCTTGAATTTGCGTGGCATCAAAGCTCCATGACGCTTTTTCAAGAAATAACCCCTTTACAGCGTGGGTCATTTCATTAGCCTCTCTTCGCGTTAGACTGAACAGTTTTACCAAAGTGTAGTCATGGTTTCATCTTCTTGTCTTGAAACGGGTTCACAGAAATAAAAAGAAACCAAGATATTTACCACAACTGAACTCGGTGACCGCTCCCGCCGTGTAGTCTTAGCGTCTGCTGGACTATTTCTCTCAGGCAAATCTGAGTCTGTCAGACTACGGTGAACAAAGGTAGAAGGGGGCGTCCTAAAATTTTTTCAACAAGGGTAAATAACATTCTCTTCAAACTTGCAACATTTCAAGGCCTTCTTTCCACGACATGATTTCTTCCATATTCCCACTTATCTCACACGCAGCCGTCATCTGAGATGTTGCGTGACTAATGGATACGCGCGTGGGAGAGTATTGTAGTTCGCACACACTAATCCTGTTGCTCCCCAGGTTTGAGGCTCGTGACAAAACAAGACTACAAACAACCAATTAGGAAATTACAGGCGTCCCTACCGGTGTCCAATTAAGGCCTGTTAAAAACTCTACTGGGCCAACTGGTACCCGTTCACAAGCCACTCACAATCACATTAATACTTAACACGGTTTTTAGCGTCTTTAAATGGTCATCGCAGTTCACTAGTTTAAAACACAAGCACAGCCGAAAATCTACCCATCAAGTGCCAAAAACACCCGCTCGAAAATTTACTGGCTTTTTCCTTCGGAATCAAAATCCAGTTTTTTATTTTGTCCTGGCTTTACAGGGGTAATTAATTAGTGGCAATTACTGATGCGTATCAGCTTCGAAGTTTACATTGATCCTCAGTTCACTTTATCACGTTTCGTTTGCTAAATTATCGGAACAAATGGGAGGGTCCTTGGTTATCGAACTCAAGGATCTTCAGACAGCTGACTCAACTGGCGTCTGAAGAGCTTTTCTGGTCATTTTTAAGGTAAACAAGAATTGCTGAATTTGGATCGAAGGACCGAAAGATATTATTCCTTCTCGACCAACAAACAAACAAATCGTTCCTTTCCCAGCTGGAGAGCCTTGTTTACATTACAAAGGGAAATGTTTTCCAGAATGAAAAACTTTGAGGAAAATCACAAGCCAGACTTGAATCGCGGCAGCGATTCGGATTTGTTTTATTCATGTTCTATTTGCCTGGAAAAGGTACGTGAAAATCGAACCAGTATTCATGGTACATGCAAAACCACGTTCTGCAATTCGTGTCTCGGGGCGTACATAAGAATACAAATAACCGAAGGAAAATGGAAACTTGAATGCGCAAACTGTAGCTCAGTCTTGTCAGAGAATTTAATCGAGAAATTCTTGCAAGGTTACCCGCTACTTCAAGAGCATTTTAGACGTCTTAAGGTCGATGCACAAACAGACCCCTTGGTTAAAACGTGTCCAAACTGCTGCGCGCTAAATCGTGTTAAAAAAGAACGAACAAAACGAGTGACGTGTCCAGAATGCCTTTTTGAATGGTGTTTTGATTGCCACGCGCCATGGCACAAAGGAATGAACTGTAAAGACTTCAAACGCGGTAGCAAACTGTTTAAGGAATGGACGAAGGCCAAGAAAGACGGGGTTTACATCAACGCACGGCGATGCCCGAGATGCAAGGTTTTTATTCAAAGGTTAGATGGCTGTGACCACATGTCTTGCCCACGATGCAGGACACAGTTCTGCTACCTCTGTGGCAAGCGAATCATTTACAGTAAACTACTTGGAGGACACTGGAATATTTACAGTGTTTTAGGATGCAAATATATCTACAAACAGAACCACCCCGTACAGAGGAAGATTATCAGGGGATTTGTGCTGGGCGTCGTGTTAGCTTCGCTGCCAGTTTTAACGGTGATATTTCTAGCCGTGTCGCCTGCTTTTGGGGTTTATTACTTACAGAAGTACATTCGTGAACACTAAGAATATTTCTGCTGGTAAATTTAACATTTCTTAAAAAGACGCGTTAGAAATGTCACGTTTGATAAATACTAACTTAGGTAGCGCAAGTCTGTATAGTGGCTACATACATAATGCTCAATTTAGTGTTAACAGGAGTGACACAGCTGCTTCACATTCGGTAAGTTTACTCCAGTTAAATGGAAATTTATATGGGTTAATATGAACAAATGTATGTTTATTACAATATGTTTGTAGTTGCTATTAACGTAATTTTATTCTTGTTGTTGCTTTGTGTCATCTCTTTTTTCTACTGCTCTTGCTCTTCGTAATTTTGTTGTTTTCTTTTTGCGTTCCTTGATTTTCTTTTTCATTCGACAAGTTTCCAAAGCATTTATCAGCCTCTAACCACGTGTTAGTTGTTCCGGACTGTTGCTAAGAAACCGCACTTCAATCTAACTGTATTTTTATTTGTAAGCACAATCCGCTTTCAGTAGCTATTATTCAGTAGTTAAGTTATTCAATAAAATAAATTGAATTGAAGAATGATCCTCGCAGTTGTGAACCGAATTTGTGCAATTGCGTAAAGAAGCCTGAAAAAATTCAGGACTTCAACGGAGCTCGAACCCTTGACCTCGCGATACCGGTGCGACGCTCAAACCAACTGAGCTATGAGGCCACTGTCGTTGGGAGCAGGTCAATTGTTGGTTCACGAAACATTCTTCATAAAATATATTGTTCTTATTTGTTGTAGTACATTTGCCTTCAATGCTGCCGGACCAATGCGCTTGTTACTAAAGGTTGAAGGTTCTTGTTTTCTTGGGCACATGATTCGAACTATACAGCTGCGCTGTGTCTGCAAGACAACTACCAACACTCTGATAACAAGCATCCACGAATCACCTTTCACGTGACCGACTCTGCCTCTTCAGCATTATGTGAAGAAGCGTCTTTTAACTTTGACAGGCATCTCGCTGCTGCATGGTCTAAGTTGTGCTGAAGAAAAGACAGAAAACTTTTAGCCACTCTTGTTCCTCTTTTACTCGTCATGAACATCCGCTAAACCTACAGAGGTCGTATAATACTAAGCAGATTACTAACTTGCAAAACATGAAGTCCTGACAGAGATGCCACAGTCAACTCTTTCAGCCCGTCATTTGTGAGATCCATGTACTCAATTGCGAAGAGAGGGCTTGCAAAACTCCTTTTCCATATCAACTCAAAATCAACGTTATTAGTCCAAACCACTCTTCCGTCCAAGGAAATGCACTTGTAAACCAGAAGTTCCTAAAAAGAAAACGAAACAAAATTTGCGTAAAAAGGTAACCGGATATGTTAATTGTCTACACAAAGGCCTCGACACAATGTGCACACCACATTAAAAAAGTACCTGCCCATACGTGCCAAGGATGATTTCGTTACTCCCGTCCCAGTCCACATCAGCGATGCACGTACACGTCACGCAATCAAAATCATCTGAGTCTGGTAACGTTACCATGTTGGAAAAACCTTGATTGATTATATCCCTAAGAAAAAAAAAGAGCATCAACAAATTAATATGAAATAAATTTAGAGTTTTGAGCTGCCCAAAACACGAACTTATACATACGGTTGCCGGGAAGGTTTATCCTACATCACTGTAATTTACCGCGCTCAGTGTTTTCCAAGTCTTCTTTTTTCAACAGTTGACTGTGGTTTTATAAAATCTCAATCATGATAGAGTTACTGTTGGAATGTGATTAGGAATATGAAACTTATCAGCAATCAAAGGTGAATCTCTCGATTAGCACCGTTAGGATGTGGACATCAAGAAGAGGCGGTCTTTCCCGTCCGAGCCACCCACGTGAATTGAACCCTGTCAGTACATACATAAAAACAACACTTGGTTCTATTGCACAGCACACCAAGAGATGGCAGTCGACGCTTGAATTTGCTTCACTTTTGTCGGTGTCTTTATTATCTGTAAAGAGAAACCATGAAGACGAGTCACTATGGTCAACCTTTCATTAAATTTTTTAATTTAGAAATCAGGAAACAAAAGGCTAAGAACGTATGATCTCGTTCATATTGCCCATAAAATATCACCTTTAAACTTTACGGAATGACTTACAAACCTCCAATGAAAACATACGCAGTCAGGTGTCATCCACCATACCTTGCCAAAACTACACAACTACAATTGTGGCGCTGTTTTCAATTGAGTTTGCTTTGGTTTTGCCTTACTTTGCTCTGTGATTGGTTGATAAAACTCGCGCCACTTTCTCAGCCAATGAGAAGCAAAACCAAAACCAATCACCACGCGCGCAGTTCTCGCGTATGACTTGATGTGATTGGTTAGCTCTAGTTTTGGTTTTACGACACTCAATTGGACAACACTCTAATTGTTATTACCATAACTGTTTGAGGGCAGGCTACAACTCAGTGAAAACAGTCTCACACTTGAAATTGGCCCATCACGGTTCAAGGTGTATTCCTTGACGTCAACTGGTAAAATGCAAACAGAAACATCACACGTAGTATTCACTTCAGTATGATTCTACATGGCTAAGTGAAGGCCAAACACAGGGCGTTTTGTCTTGGAACTACTTTTCTTTTTTAAGGAAGGTGGGATATCTTTTGTAAAGAAATGAACGGAATAGTGTTTTGAATATGGAAAGTCGAGGTGGGCAAATTCTTCACTTATCGTATTCTGAAGGGTCTCTTGGTCAAAACAAAAATAAATAAAACGAGCATACCTGGTTCCCGAGACAAATCAGTTACCGCCACCTTGACAAATCCACCCTGGCATCCAAGGACTGTGACTCGTCTTGTCTGCTGGGTTTGCACCTCTAACCAAAGTACACTGAGTGCAACAATAAAAACACATTGGGCGGCGAACTGAGACAATTAACAGACCTTTATATCTGCTTGAAAGTGGGTTCATGGAGATAAGAACTTAGTCAAAGTCGGTCACTATACATGAGTTCTTGTTATTGCTTGCATCAAACAACGTTTATATTTCACAGTTACCTACACTGAATTTGGCTTAGACCACCACTTTCATTGTCAAACCCTCTCTAAACATCACCTATGCCTGAAGTGTAAAAATGTCAACTTTATAGTCATCTTTATGGTACTTGCCACCAAAAAGTAGTTCGTAGGTAGTCTCTATCCACAACCTGTGACAATACATGAAAACATCAATCTCGCAATAGTTTAAATACAAGAGTCTTACTTGCTTGGCAAATTCTGCAGTTCTGGAAAATAGTTTTGGACTGGTTGCTCTTCATATCTTTGGTGGGTTCTGTCCTTGAAGGAAAGGGTGAATTCCATATTCAGTAAAACGTATACAAGCCACAAGGCATTCAAGTGGTGAAGAGAATATTAGCCTCCTGTATGCTATAACTTCTCCAGTGTATCTTAACCCTTTAACTCCCAAGGGGTTCTCCATTGACGAGTAAAATCGTCTGGCGTTAGACAGAGTAAAATCTATAAGTGCCATTTGGCACTATCGGGAGTTAAAGGGTTAATGGGGACATAGTTTTTGGGTGAAGATGCGGTTAACCCTTTAACTCCCAAGGGGTTCTCCATTGACGAGTAAAATCGTCTGGCGTTAGACAGAGTAAAATCTATAAGTGCCATTTGGCACTATCGGGAGTTAAAGGGTTAATGGGGACATAGTTTTTGGGTGAAGATGCGGTTAACCCTTTAACTCCCAAGGGGTTCTCCATTGACGAGTAAAATCGTCTGGCGTTAGACAGAGTAAAATCTATAAGTGCCATTTGGCACTATCGGGAGTTAAAGGGTTAATGGGGACATAGTTTTTGGGTGAAGATGTGGTTAACCCTTTAACTCCCAAGGGGTTCTCCATTGACGAGTAAAATCGTCTGGCATTAGACAGAGTAAAATCTGTAAGTGCCATTTGGCACTATCGGGAGTTAAAGGGTTAATTGTCATGACAGACACATGGACACTAACCAATATTTCACTTTTTTTCGGTGGTTTCTTTCCCAATGATTGCAATCCAAGAAGGTGTTGTCTCCAAAACATGTTGGCATTAATAGACCGTAGGAACATTTTTAAAGTTTTGCTGATATTTATACTAATGTGGTGTGTTTCTGTGTTATACACTGTCACACTAACCTCACAAAATATGTGCACACTTTCATCACTTCCACAAAGAAGAAAAACTATTTCCTTCCTTCCTTTAACTAAGATTCTAAAGGAGAAATGAGCCATTTAGACACCTCATTACAACCTGATGAATGACAAACTATTTCTCAAGACTAAAGGGGGTAGTTTCTAAAGAAACTGTGGTGCTGCGTCGGTGGGGAAGTAGTACACAAAAATTTGGTGTTATCAACAGAGTTGATAATGTAAATTGGCCACCGTACAGGGATTCTAAACGCTGAAAATTCCTGTACGGTGGTCAATAATACATTATCAACTCTGTTAATAATACCAATATTTTGTGTATTTTCTCAAGACTACTTACTTGTTTTGTAGGGAAAATGATCAATTTATTTTAATCTTCTCATCTAATTTATAATCAACAGTCTTACTCTGCATGCGTCAACTGAAAAGGGACAAAGTCCAACTCAAGATGCTGACAACCTTCTGTAAGTGATAAAACAAAAAATCCATGGAATATAATTTTATCAATCAATAAAACTTAATGTCAATTTTAGCAAGACTACAGTGGCTGACATGTATTGCATAACAGACCACCATCTTGTCTTAAACCTCAGGGTTTATTTTTACCCATGATGCTTTACAGGATTTCAGTGCAGCATACATGACAATGACATGTTAAGAGGGGATGATTACTCTAAGTCACACTGAAAATTTGGTATATCTGGCCAATTTTATATCTTTTTCAATTTTCAAATTTCCTGATTTTTCCTGAAGCCTGGTCGGTCGTTTTCTTGGGTCTCCCAATTCTCTTCAGCAGATTCAGGGAGGAATTTCTTTCTTCCAACATAGCCCTTCCTAGAGTTGCCCTCCTCCCCCCCCACTCCCCTTCCCTTATGTGATTCTTATCATTAGTGTAACCACTGAAATGAACCAGAGAAAGTGCATTTTTAACTAACAATTGAGAAATTCTCAGTGATGACTATTTTTGCATTCTCTTGGGACTGGAGGGGTTAAAATGAAACACAAATAACAAACCTGCTATACTGTTCAAGGAAAACTCTGCTTTGCTTTCTAGTGCTGAATAGATGTTAAGAAACTGCTTCTGAGGGCTTCTAGAATTCTGCACACAAATTAAAATTAATGGTCATTGGTTATCCTTGTCTTATTTTAGCAGAAGACTGGAGTGAGTCACTTATCAATAAAATTATTTCATTCATATCTGGTTATCTTTATCTAATATCAGAATATCTTTTCCAGCTTGCTTATTGACAGTACTGTAGCAGCTCTTGTAAGGCTCTAAATTTCATTGGCAGGCATAGTGTAGCACCTCTATTGTTTTAGGGATACTAAGGGTCCATTGTTTGTGTTGTTTGTTCTTTTGTTCACCAGAAGGGTAGCAAGCCAATCTCGTGAGACCTTACGAGAGCTGCTACATGACCCCTTATTGATGTTGTTTCAGGACTGAAGAGCTATAAAGTTATGTTGATGTATCACTCCTCTTATATTTTGCAATCCGTGGAATGTTAAAGTTTCATCTAATAAAATATTGCAGTTATGTTAATACCGCTTTTACCGGTCGGTAAAACGCAGTTAATGGAACATGACACCCATTGGAGGTTAGGCTGTTTACGTTCGTCACGCAATCCAGTAGGAAAAACAATAGTACAATACTGAAAGCTCAATTCATGAGTGAACGTTCCCTTATTCTAGCAGTTAGAACAAACACTATTCATGTCTGTATTTTAGCTTCTATCTCGTAATATAATCTAGCAAAATATCTTAGCTTCTCCTAGATTGGCCCACATATTTGTTAGCTCCATTCATTGCTAACAAGCTCGCCACGTTGTGTCTATTTAGTTCATAGTACAGCTGTACCTATTGGTCAGACTTAGGGACACTGTCTTGCTATATAAAGCTCAGTACACTGTCAGAGGGCATTATCCTGGCAGCTTGCACGAGAGTACATAGTTTGTAACAAGTTAGCTTTAAAATTTCCCACCCTCCCTCCCTTGGAGAAGGGCTTTTATTTGTTATGTGCCAATAAACTGGGGTCACTCCTTGTGGTTTGGTTAAGCCTGCGTAGCGACTTCCCCCAAGCTTTGGCATTGCTTGTGTCTTGCCATCTTATATCCTAGCCTTTATCTTGTCCGATCCAGCCTGTGCCGTGCCGGGGAGATAAGAAAGGCTCTGCCAACACTCTTGTTCTATTCCCACGTTAGTGGGGGAATAAGTGAGGCCTTTTGTTTGTGCACCTACCATGAAGTCGCGTCAAACCTGCCACAGGGCTGTGTCCCCCTCTATTACGCCATACTGTTGTTTGCGTATTTTGTTGTGTCATCTTTTGTCTGGTTGCGTTACATCTACTCTTAGTTTGAATAACGGAATAGTGACATTAACTCAGATTTCACTTCTCAATTTAAAATCATCTAACAAATTTCATGCCTTGTTCTTCAGAAATTCTCTAATACAGTTAATACAGTACTTTCTTACTGTCATGTTATCCTATCCCAGGCAAGTGTTCTTACTATAAATTGGTTTTGTACCTTTAATAGAATCAAGGATATTCCTACTACAAGGCCTTTGGTTGGTTCTGGTCTGTTGAAGGCATCAACAGACACAATTTCTGCTGATTCTGAGAATACATACAAACACAATGCATATTGATAAGACTGCTTTACAGAGAAATCAACACCAGCCATGACATTGCTGCATTGATAACAAAAGCCAGCTCTTACTTCGTGTACCAGATACAGAGAACATAAAACAAAATAACAAAAACATGAAACAATACCTCATAACCCGTAAGGCATTAACAGAAAACAATAATTTCTTTAGTTTACGTCATCTGTGTCTGGTACTGTCCAGTGAACGAAGTAAGACCCCAAAAGCCTAAACAGACTATGAGCCAAGACAATAGGATCAATGACAGAACTGGACACCACTGATGTCTGAGTAACAAACTCAATTACAAACTCATGATAAACAATCAGTAGATGTTTAGGGTCAGACATGCATTTCTCTAAACTCTGGAACGTTTCAGGTCTGAAAGTAATTGGTTTTCCATCAATTGGTACTGCACTTTTGCAACAATCTAGTGCAATGTAGTTCTCGATTTTCTATCATGCTTTCTCAAAAGATTATAAATTGTATTAGAAAACAAATTTCTGGTAATAAACTTAATGCATGTAAAATAGTTTTTCAGGCCCAAACTGCTTTCGAGAGTTTTGACAAATGAGCTCCATGTATGAGAATGTGGTTGCCTCAGATTAGGGCCTGCATGAGGTCAGAGGTTAAAGTTAGGTTCTGGATTACAACACAAGGCTATGGTTAGGACAATATATTTGGGTTCACATTAGGATAAGAGTGAGGTTGAAAGGCACACATTAACAGATATACATTTAACTCCATTAAATCAATACTTCTTTAAAACTCTACCTCACATTCCACCCATTTTCATTTTGATATTCCACCTTTTTTGTTTGCCCTTTGTTTACCAATGGGAAAGTGCTAGGAAGGAAAGATTTCCGCACAGCCCCATATATCACTTTTTCCAAATACGAATAGAGTTTGAGTCACAACATGCATGTATAATTAGTTTGGAGCTGTGTGGAAATATTGCGCACACCATTGCCGAACTAATCTGAAAAAATTTACAATTATTTACTTCCCTCCCTGTTACAATCACTTCCCTATCAAGTTTTCCTAACTTTAAGAAAAAACTGCTAGAGTTTTTAATAAAATAATTACTGAATTGACCAGGCCGCTCACTTGCAGCACCATTTATGCAAACATATAGTCAGCATGTACAAGGTGGCCTCAACTAAAAGCCTGCTGGTTTCTAGAGCTCACCTTGCCACATATTGTACTTTTTAACCTGTAAATATATTAGGAAAAAGGCAAATAAATAAATAAATAAAAATAAAATTGCCAACGAATAGAGTCACAGAATGAATTTATAATTAATGTAGGGAGCTGTGCGGAAATCATGCCAAAACTGCTTTACTTCTTCTCGTCAAAATCTTTCCTGACAAACCTGGGATGTAGGTAAATGGCAATTCTCTCGATGACGGAACAAGAGAATTTGGGAGATACTCCACACAAACCACCCTGCCACTTAGAGATGCTAAGAATATCTTGTTTCCCTCTTCACTGTCTTCAACCTTAGTAAGACCATAGATGTTTGTTTGCGATGGAATAGGAGCAAAATGAATTTCTTCAAACATGTACAGCCTCTCCTCGTCCGCCATCTTTGTTATTTGGGCCCAGACTTCGCCCCGCCAATCATCTGCAGGAACCTTGCGTGAACCGGGGGCGTGAACCAGAAACACGGCAAGAACGTCATGCTAGCCCACACATAAGGCACTTATACATTCTACATATATGAATACACCAACTGACAAATACACCTACCTCCACTAACACGCACGTACCTACAATTATACTCACTTCTCTTCATTTGTACTCACGTACATTCACTTATACTCACTTACGTTCATAAATACTCACTTGCCTTCAATTATACTCACTTCTTTTCATTTTTACTCGGTTGCGTTTATACTCACTTGCTTGCATTTGTACTCACTTATTTGCATTTATACTCCCTTGCCTGCATTTATACACTTGCCTGCATTTGTACTCACTTGCCTTCATTTATACTCACTTACCTTCATTTATACTCACTTGCCTTCATTTGTACTCACTTGCCTTCATTTATACTCACTTGCACTCATTTGTACTCACTTGCCTTCATTTGTACTCACTTACACTCACTTATTCTCACTTGCCTTCATTTATACTCACTTGCCTTCATTTGTACTCACTTACTCTCACTTATACCCACTTGCCTTCATTTATACTCATTTACTTTCATTTATCTGATACTCACTTGCCTTCATTTATACTCACTTACGTCTACTTATGCTAACTGGCCGTCATTCATACGCACTTTCCTTCACTTGTACTTACTCTGCTTCACTTGTACTCATTTTCCTTTACTTGTACTCATTTTACGTTTTCAAGCTCCCTCAACAACCTGTACATGATTTTCGAAACTGAACTCCATGTTATCAGGGGCACCCAACGTCAATTTTCGGAAAATATCTGTTCGGAAGACGATTTGAGATCTAGAATTTTCGGAACATTTGTTGTAAAATTTCTTGCTTGCCTGCCTCTCCTAGGATTTTCGAACGTCTAAAAAAATGGTATAATTGCCCATTTTTAATGGATTTTCACCCTAAAAAGGTCACCTAGTGTAAATAAAGTTGTGGAACAGAGAATTAATTCTGAAGTGTAAATTAAAGTGCTAATAGAAACCCATGAAAAACCCACTGGGCGTTAGCCCTAGTAAAGACTATCAGGGAACCACACGAGGCAAAGAAAAAATTCCCATGACCACGGTGGGAACCGAACCCACGACCTCCGGACTAGATCTACCGTTGCTCTGCCGACTAAGCTACGAGGTCGGACAGAGAAAGTCGGGGACGATTAAGATGGTGAATCGCGGCAAAGAGAAAGTAAGGGCACATATATATGTTGTGCCGCGTAGCACTATAAACACATACAAGTGATGGAATAGAGAATTAACTCTGAAGTGTAAATTAAAGTGCTAATAGAAACCCATGAAAAACCCACTGGGCGTTAGCCCTAGTAAAGAATATCAGGGAGCCACACTGTGCGGTTTTCGATCCCTTCTTGTCTAAAGCTAGCACATGTTTTTGCTTTTGTGGCACTGGCTGAAATTTCCAGCACTGTCGGTTTTGAAGAATTGAGATGTCTGTAACTGAGCGCACTCACATTTCCGCGTAAAAAACGCAGTGTTGGTGCTTTGGGCAGTCTAGACAGAGCAATCCTTTTAGTTATGGATATTTGCTATGCATACCTCTGTTTCTTTTTCGTCATCATCACTGTTATCATGGTTGTAACTTCTACCACTTGTATCTTCCTCCTATAATCGAGTAAAATGAAAATGATATAAAAAAAATATATCCACATTTAACATCTCCCAAGTGTTATCATTCTCAACATGGAACTAAATATGCATACATGTACATGTATATAACCAAACCAATTCCTGGTTTACTCTTTTGTACTTTCGACCATAAATTTAACATTCCATTCATTTACATTTCTGTGAGGTTTCATTAATTTTATTCAAGTTACACGTAAAAGCTGTGTTCATCTCCAAAGCATTGGTCATTTTTAGTTCTTTGGGTAAATTATAGTTTTTTGTCTCATAATCACGTCATTTTAAGCCTGTTTGTAGCTTGAACAATCTACCCTTCAAAAAATGCCGTTTTATCTCAAAATAAGGCAAGTTTAAAATGCTACGCTTTCTCGAAGTTTTGTGTTGTTACCGAAACTTTGACCCGCCGACCGAGAAAGGGTCTGGATCGGTGTGTGTGTTTTTCTTTGCGTAAGGATTAAACACATAATCGATATTCAATGCAATAACAATGCTTCGACTTAAGATCATCATGAACTTCTTGATTCTGCCCATTGTGTTTCAATTTAATGGTTGTACTTAAGATCACGAAACCGGCGTTCACTGTTGGCCTTTTTTTATCTATTGATGAAAACATTTTAAACCCAAGCACTTTATTAATTTGGAAAAGGAAAGTTGGACCACAACTAGACTCCAATAAGGGTCCCAAGGAGCCTTGAAATTACATGAACCAGAGAAAACGGCGGAAAGAAAAAAAAATAGAGCCAAGAATGTAAAAATAAAACAAAACGAACAGAAACAGAAACCAAAAACGTGATGGCTCATTACTGTGTTTTTTATAAAACTTTACAGCGCAGTTACGTTGGCCAATTTCGCATCCCTTTGATATATCCAGAGAGGAATGTTTAAAACAGGGTCAACCTCGATTTTCGACCAGTTGATACACTTTCGAGGACCGGAGGAGCAAAACAAGAACGGGGATTTCTGGGGAAATAAGATTTTGGCCACATATATTGAGAAAAACAAACAGGAATGTTTCCCCGTTCCACCACCCCTCCCCCATGAAAAATTTGAAGGCAACGAGTTCACCGAGCTCGGTAACGTTACGAACGACATCCGATTCGAAGTCAATTTCTAACCGAGCGCGATCCCCTAGCCAATCCCTAGCTTTTGACCGCGCGCCATTAGAAAGCAAATCTCGGAATAACCCATACGGAGAGCCTGTTTGCAGGCTAGAGGCTGACTGCTTGTTCATTGTTCTCGAGACCACACACGTGTACGGTGCAAACAGACGGCTTCTGAGATTTTCTAGCACCCTTCCATTATTTAGACTGCTGTCCCGTGATGACGTTGTCTGAAATCTTTGGTTGTGCTGCGGTACATTCCTGTTTGCAGGACTACTGTCTCTGAACGATTGCGCCAAGGAGATGGGAAAACTTTGGCTGCTTTCCAATCCCCCAGAGCCCGCACCAAGAACGCGACCGTACGATGATTCTTACATTACGTAGCGTTTGTTCCGAGCGCGAAAACTGGGATTTTTATCCGCGTTCGTTGGTGATGCTCACAAACTGATCACAAGAGGATTATTTCGAAACTAGGACGACAACGAAGTTTCCAGAACGTTTTAAAACTAAATGAGGGTTACGGTAACATCGGTAAGTTCCGAATAGAGATTACCATTGATAATTGACTGCTGATACGATGCTACCATGCCGAGCTTTGCTCAGGTTCTTGTACTGTGCTGTTAAAGGGCCCACGTAGTGCTCAACGAGCTAAACTCAGTTTTACCGACGTGCTTTTTCGTACTGGGAAGAAAGATTTACAGTTCGCAGCAAGCGTAATTTAATTGAATCATAAAAACGTTGTCAGAAAGCCGGAATGAAGGTAAAAAGGAAAGAGGCTGATTCTAAAGAGCACTTTTAACTGGTATTTTACAGTATGCCAGGAAGATACAAGCTTAGAACAAATACTTCACACATGCAGTCCTTTACATATACATACATGTACTACCTCCTATTCAATTTTCACTGTAAGTTTCCACCCGGCCGCAAGTGAGATTGCTACAAGTCATGATATGCAATCATGAGGACAGATCACAACAGCAAGATTGTTCCCTACTCATGTACATGTGGATGTTGAGCGTGCAGCCAGCATGATGTTACCTATTATTAGATTCTGGTTTGAGGTGCAGTCTTAGGGTTTGAACCTGCAACCCTCTGCTCAACAATCTGGTGCTGTATCAACTGAACCAACTGGTGCTTGGGGAATTTTGATCAAAGTAACATGGTTTAATCTCATTCAATCATGAAAGAGAATACCAGAGAAATGGATTCAGATGTTTGTACAATACAGTTGTCTGTGTTGTAGAGGGATACTAATTTTATTTGAGGATTTTTCAGGATGAATCATTTTAATGATCTATTCCCAGTGTTCCTATTCTTAAGTACCCCCATAAAAGTGGATAGGGTCAGAGCTACACTGTAACACAACTGAAACCAGCTTTATGAATGCACAGACTTTTGTTTACAAATTGGTATTTGTGCTGCAGATGTTTTTAAAACTCCCCAAAATCAGTGAACTTGCCAACGTAAGTCAAAAGCATGGAATTGGATTGCTAAAATGTTTTGAATTTAAGATTAAAGTATTTTAAAATTTGGCTTTGATTTTTGTTGTATTTTTTTCGACAGAGGACTTTGTGGTGTTTGCATACAACAACTGTGTTTGCTTTTCTGTTGACATGGTAGAAATCAGAATCAAGTTTTCCTGGCAATTAGAACTTGAAGAATCAGAAAGATCAAATATTGTGTATGTAGCTTGAGAGTGAAAAGGGAGAGAGATGTCTTAGCTTTCTGAGAAGGTTGAAGAGTATTTCAAACCATGCAGGGCAATGCTTCTTGAAACCAGTAAAGGGGCAAAATCAAGGTATTTTACCTTAATACAGTGCTGATATTGTTTTTGTTTAGGAAATGCTCAGATAATCAAGGCTGTGCTCTAAGAAAAGTAGTTGGGTGCCCAAACCTCTAAACCTTTGAAATCCAGGGCGCCCAGCATGTAAGTTTGGTGCAAAAACTAAATATTATTTCCTGGTCACCCAATGGCAAAAGTAAGTCTCCAGGGGCGACCGGGCACCGCTAGAGCACAGCCCTGGATAATGTATTGGATTTCCTTGGGAAATGTAATAATTATACAGGGTTGGACATTAGCACTCGCCTGGTCACCCAGGCGAGTGTCTTAAGTGTCGGGCGAGCGCAAACCATCAATGACTCACCCGTTTGACAAGTGCAATTTTCGTCGCCAAGAAATTATTTAGATAATATTTGCTGAGAAAATTCCTAAACATAAACTTTCCATTTCTATTTTGCAAAGTTTTACATTCCTAACTGTCTAGTAAATTGGCGCTGAATTAGGCAACATAATATGGCCTCCTGTTAGTGGTAATTACATAACACATGTACTTGTACAAAGTGATACTGCTGGTCACTATCAAGCCGTCAGTGATCACCGCTCCCGAGAAGAACAGACTCATTCACTTGCAAACTGCAGGGATCTCACGAAGATTCATCAATAAAAAACTATTTGAAATATAAAGTAAGAGTCTCCATTGTGTTTTCTTGGGGTTTGAGGTCTTCAAATAGAATTTTTCATTGAAGTAATAATCCTTGGATAATCCTTGGTCCTTGGTCTGCCATGTGCTGGACGACATTGCGAGGCAGGGTCACTCACCTGAATGGCAAATTCTCTAAAAATTAAGTGTCCAACCCTGTTTATACATGATTTGGGTGATTTTTCTACATGGAGGCAGGATGGCCGAGTGGTTTAGGGCGCTGGTTATCAATGCAGTGACCCGGGTTCAAATCCTGCTCTGGCCACTAGCTGGAGTTGTTCTGGGTGAGTGCCTGGTTCAACTCCTCAGTCATCCTTGTAAATAGCCAACTGGCTGCCTCCTGCCAGTTGGGATTCTTAACTCTGTTGTTTTCATTTGTATTATTTGTTTCATTGGCCCTGAAAAGCCCCTTTAGGGGAATGGTCAATTAAGTATTTATTTATTTATTTATTTATGTAAAACATGAAAGGAAGGAATTGTTGTTGTTGTTCTTTCAAAATGTGAATTGATTGCAATCTAAGTATTCTAAGAATACATGTAATGATCATGTGGAGATTACTGATTGGATGACTGACAATGCAGATCACTGATTGGATGACTGATGACTGCTAATGATCGCTGATTGGATGGCTGATAATGCAAATCACTGATTGGATGACTGATAATGATCACTGATTGGATTACTGCTAATGATATCACTGATTGGATGACTGCTAATGATCACTGACTGGATGACTGATAATGCAAATCACTGATTGGATTACTGATAAGGACTGCAATTCCAAGAAACCTGGAATCACAGTCAGTCATACACGTATATGGCCAATAATTTGTAGAACTGTTATGGCCCTGTAGTTATGAATATTTTGCAACATTGTAAAGTAGTATGTAACAGAAGCAACCCAGCTAATCCAATGGCAGAGGGAGGCCTTTCCAGTCGTGGGTCCTTTCATTGAGTAGTCAGATTTTTTTCGATTAGTAGATTGATGCTCATCCCTTTAAGCAACGAAAGCTAACATTCTTCTACCTTTGGTAAATCATTCTTACTTTGCAGTAACTCGTTTTTTGAAAGAAAGAATTTGAACTTTCCCAATAAAATGTGTCTGGTGGGCACATCTTGTTTGGGTAAACCAGTCACTAAAATGGGATAGCTTGGAAGGGTACTGAAGAGCCAGCTTTATTAGGGGTTCATTTTCTTACAGTGTATCTGCCAAAGTAAATTACATGGATCACAGCAAACACATTTTTGTACCTTATGACAAAGACAGGAAAACACTGGAGAAACAGAGTTGGTATTCAACAAATGACTAATTCCTTGTTACGTTATGTTTAACAAATTACATGTATGTTAACCCTTTCCCTCCTAAGGGGTTCTCCATTGACTAGTAAAATCGTGTGGTGTTAGACAGAGTAAAATCTATAAGTGCCATTTGGCACCATCAGGAGTGAAAGGGTTAACATTTACTCCTACTTTGCCTATCATTTTTTTTAAGCTTCACTAAACAAGGCCGGATTACTTAAGGCTTGGTGTAAGTACCACTTGTTTATATTAACATTTGTGATAGCCTTAAGAGCATGGTGACATGTTTACATTTGGAGTTAGACAACATTTTGAAAGCAAATTAGTGGGATTGTCCCTTTTACAAATTTTCAATTATTAACCCATCATCTCAATGTTTTGTGTTTGCAGGGCTGTCACTAATTTTTGAAGTAGATCGGGATACAGTGTATACCAAAAAATAACGGGGGATTTTATATCAAAGTAGCCGGGAATATACCTCAAAATATGAGGGGAAAATCCCCGGGCCCCAGCCCTTAATGACAGCCCTGGTTTGCCTTTTCAGTGTGTCAAATGCAATGGATTGCTTCATTCTCCTGAAAAATAATTAACTAAAGAAAAACTTAACAAAACCGGACTACTGTACAAAAAACCGCCATTGCAAGGATTGTTTGCATGACTGTAGCTTGTGTTGTCTTCCTGGGTTTGCAAATTTTATTTTATCATCAGAATTGTGTTGCCCTAATTTTCTGGTCTTTCCATTTCTCTATCCTTCAGAGCATTTCTTTGTGTAAGGGAAGATCTCAGACAGACCCCATCTGTTGCATTGGTTAAAAGGTCAGTGTTAACAAATAGTGTCCATAAAATTCATTTCAGGGTTGTCAAAGATAATTTAAGGTGGCTTGAAAGGGTTTTTCATCAATGTAGTGTTTGTGAAACGATGTAAGATTGCAAAGAAGGATATTTAATGGTGTAGGCAAACTATGTCTCCTTGGATCTCTATTGTTGGGCTATATTTTAGGGGTGCCTGTGATGTCATATCAGTTACCATGGCAACACACCAGGTCCACAAAAAGGTCCTCTAAATGCCAGTTTTTGCAAATTACCCGAAAAAGCAATCTGGCGACCTACCGTTTCTATTCCTTTGTTGGGAAACTCCCTAAATTTTTTAACTTTTCAGGCAGTATGAAAAAAATTTATGTAGCAGAATAAAAGATATTTAAAAAAACGTGTTTTATGGCTTACAGAAAATTCTACTAGATAATTTTCCCTGAAACTTTTATATTTGAAGTGTCCGTGTCAATGGTGCGTGCATGCAAAAAACCAAAATTTAAGGGCACCGAGCAAAATTTTGAGCTAAAAACAAATGTACATTCCTCTAACAACAACAAACTCGTAACAACATGAAGGAGCTTGTGTCAAAGCACTTCCTTTTGGTTTTATCAATTTTATAAGAAATACCTTTGTGTCTTAGCGGTGGAAAGTTGTGACAAGTCTACTTTGTATGGCAAAAGTGCACAGTATCACTTGCCAACATGCTATCAAATAATGCTAATACATAACAGTGACGGTTTTCTTATCTCTGTCTTTTTCGTTTCTTTTCTTTTGTGTGGCTGCTAGTTTGGGGGATTGTTTCAGAGTAGGATGTGTCTAAATACCCGGAATACATCTTGGGCGGTTGTGCTCACTGGAAAGTCAGCATCGGCTTCAAAAACAGACGTTTGATATGTGGCTGGTTCTATAGATGGTTCTTAGCAACGCTAAGTCTGCAAAGAATAGAACCCACTTTGCTAACAATAGCATCTTTTCATATTTGCTGACTTGAAATGACAACAATTGAACCTACATTAAAATTATTTTGCTAACGAGGACTTATTATCTCTGTCGATTTGGAATTCCATTAACACAGTGTTCCTGTTTGCGTTGGTCCTTTTTATTGCCCATGGAAGCTATCTTTGTCACGTAACGTCAAGATTGGATGCCAAAAGTGCTCCTGAGCATACTATCCAAACATAACAGCAACATTCCACTGCTTGCTTGTCGGTGACCTGGTATTTAAGCTCACCCCGGCCCTGTGGACAACAGCACTGAATCTCTTTGCTTACAAAACACCATTGTCTATGCAATGAAGAAAGTCATCTTATCTCCTTTCGTAAGGAATTTTAAGCTGTCTTACTGAACACATGATCTGTGAGGAGCAAATTGGCAGACTGTCTTGACTTTGCCTTTCCAGAACAGCTTTGTTTTTCCACATTCCCAAAATAAGTGGCAAAGGCTTTCTCTCTCACCCTGACAAAAATTACAGACCTCATCATCTACAAGTCCCACTTTTTCGAGAAAGGTATTGGTCACTAATTGCCGTTGTAATAATTTGAAGTTAAAAACTATACGTTTGGAGTTCTTTCTACATGTAAAAGCCAATTCATAAGCTGTTTTCCAGATGATGTGTTCGTGTGAGCCAATGTTTATTTCCTTGTTCCATAGAGTTCTAAAGTGATGACGTCACAAAAATAAAATTTTTGAAATTATGGAATATGATGCCATATTCTTATAGAGCATCCTGAAAGATGCCCTCGTCCCAAAAATTAGCTCTGAATTGCAATTCCCAGTAGAGATATAAGGGATCAAAGTTTGATGGCAACCCATACAAACCCTTCAAAATTTGTTTCAGTTCCTTCAGTTTAGAACTGACTCAAAATTAAAGAGATTTATATGGGGCAGTATCAAATTTCAATCCTTTATATTTCGGCTGGGAATTACAATTAAGAGCTAATTTTTGGCAAGAACCCTTTTTTAAGGATACTCAATTCGAAAATGGCGCCCAATCCCATAATTTCACAAATTTAATTTTTTTGTGACGTCAGACTTTAGAACTCTATTTTTCTTGGCTTTGTTTTGGTTTTTCGTTTTTTCTTGACACAAGCTTTTTCTAAACAAGTCTTGATGATTTTGGTTTTTCCAGGAATTTCAAATGGAAGCTTTCAATTAGCCAGCCTGTGTTTCCTCTATCTGTCTACGTAGACAATTAATTGCTGAGATCATCCCGTAAAATTTTAGAGGGGAAACCTACTGGCCGTATTCATTTTGAAAAGCATTTGGTGACGGAAACTTAGAAAATTCATCCATTAAATTTTCAACTTTTGTTATTCCCTTAAAAAACCAGTCCTTGTAAAAGACAGGTTTATCGTCAATTCTTATCAGCGAGTTGTACCATAGAGGTGACTACATAAGGTGTTTGTCTGATGTGAAGTTCTCCTCAAAGGAGGTGGCAGACGAGATTTCAGGGATTTCTTTAACAAAAGGGCCTGATTTTTTAAATATATTGTGCATGTCTTTTTTATTAAGCTCTCCTAGTAGCACCACTTTGCCTCCGTAGGGTTGAAGTTCCAAATCAAGGATACTTTTCCAGCTGCTACTGTTTTCAATACTGAGGGATTCTTTTATCCAATAAGCCTCAAGGGGTTTATTAAAAGAAGCGATATCAATCATCTTAAGTCCTCCTTCAGCATAGTTGTTTATTATTACATTACGCTTTATTTTGTCTACTTTTTCGTTCCAACGAAATTTGTAAAAAATTGCCTTAAGCTCTTTAATTGTTTCGACATCCATTTGGAGAGGTGCAAGAATATATGCTAATTGTGATACCACTAGGCTTTTTTAAAACCATAATTTTTCCTAATAGACTGAGTCTCTGAAATTTCCAGCAGCCTAATATGTTCTTTGCTTTTTCCAATCTGTCTTTGTAGTTTTGAGATACTGACCACACTCAAAGTGCTTTGACTTTTTTTACTCGACCATTTGAATTTTTTTTCCGGTCAAAGTTTAAGATTGTATTTTGCTCTTGAGCCAATCCACAAGGCTTCCGATTTGCTGCACATATTTCCAAAAACATCTAATAGCCTGAGAGCTTCTTCGAGGGAATGCTCCGAACCGTCTAATATAAGTGTGGTGTCGTCTGCGTATTTTATACGATTTTATGTCTTATTACTTCGAAAACCTTCTGCCATTATTTCTACTTATTATATCTCTCAGTTAGTACGTGCGCTGTGATTGGTCAATTTTGCGGGCCGTATTCTACTGTACAGCCCGCTAAATTTGAAAGTTCTCTTTCCCGCACTCCTGATTAATCTCAGAGATATAACAAATCCTACTAACCTTGTTTTCTCGGTCCATACCGTAAGTTTCGGATCCTCGTTTTTTCCCGTTGATTTATGGCCCGTGCGCTTTGTGCTTGGGCCATAAGCGAACGGGAAAAAACTCGGTCCATAACTTACAGTACGGACCTCGAACTCGGTTAGTAAGAGGTTAGTAAGAGGTATAAAACGAACAAATAGGGCGGCAGGGGACAGCCCTGCCGAACTCCTCAATTAAGTTTGAAGAAATTACTTTCCCATCCATTATTTAAAATACAGCTTTCTTTGTCGAAGTAGAGAACATTAATCCATTGTAATAATTGTGATCCGGAACCAAAAACGTCTTAAGTCCTTTGAATAAAAGACCATTCTGGTGTGTCAAAGGCTTCCTCAAAATCAAGAAAAAGAAGAAGTCCCGGAATGTTTTCGCTTTAGTATATTTAATAACATTGTCCATCAATTGAATAAGTTGAGGAAGCACAATTTTAATTTGGTTCGCTATGGCTTTAGTCGCAATCTTATAATCACAATTTAACAGCGTTAACAATCGCCAGTTTTTAACTAAATTGAGCTCGGCAGCCTTTTTGGGTATAAGTTTCACGATACCTCGTGTTTGCAATACAGAATGTTTTCCTGTTTCATATGAGTAATTGAGAGCGTTTATAAGAATATCAACCAAATCGTTCCAGAAAACCTTATAAAATTCACCGGGAAGACCATCTGTTCCAAGGGTTTTGTCCGAAGACAGTTTTAGGAGCATCTACACTTTCCTCCCTGTTGAGCAGTCCTTTGCAAGAAAAGTCTTTCTCATTCAAATGTCTTTTATTTGGTTGTTGGAAAAAGTCTTCAGTGAGGCACTCCTTTATTTTGGAGCTATAGAGACTTTCATAAAAGGAAACATTCGTTCAAAATGTCTTTGTCGGTGACAACCAAATTGTTCTCATTAGGTTTAATCTGAGTTATAGTTCCCTGTTTGCAATGTCTTTTTCAAGAAAAATCAAGAAAGTACTTAGTATTTTTCTTGCCTTCATTGTACCATCGAGAGTTGGATCTGAGAGTAGCTTCTTTCAGTTTGGTATTCAATCAATAGCTCTAATTCTCCTTTGTTTCAAGTTCCAACCATACTTTTTGTTTTTGAGTGTCATCTATGTAGATATTTGTAATATCTTTTTCTAAAGTTTCAATTGACTGTTCGATATTGTCTCGTTCCTACGTCATTTTCTTTTCCTTAGATGCTCCATATTTCATTGATTCCTCCCTTACTTTCAGTTTTACCATTTCCCAGAGTACAAACATATCCTTCGCATATTCATCCTTAGTTTGTTGTATAATTGATTTGATTTGGTTAACAGGTGCTTCCCATTTGTAATTAAGGTATATACTATGAAGCGTCCCCCGGGGTCTGAATAAGCTTTAGAATTTTGAAAGTCAAAATTGTTGTTAAAGAGAATGGCAACACCTGCAGTTTTGCTTGAGCCACAGCTAAATAGTACTTGATATCCCCATTCTGCTCGGCAATCATGCTTATTTTCTTCAGTACAATGAATTTCTTGAAGGAAAAACATTGACATCTTTTTCGAGCGGAGCCAATTAAACGTTTCCCGATGATTTGCCTTGTCTCCTAATCCTTTTACATTGAGAGACCCTGTTTTAAAGACCCATGCCGGACCAATATGCTTTGCGCGCGTCAAGTCAAGTCGCCATATTTTTTGTGAGTCGAAAAGTCAAGTGAAGACCGTTGAATCCACAGCAATCCGCTTCCATCCGGCGTTTATGGAGCTTGATTTTACGTTTCGTTGCCCAAAGGATTTCACTATTTCACTTGTGTGTTGATTTTGATGATTTTTTTGGAATTGCAATATCTGTAGAGTGAATATGATGAACTCCTAGAAAGCTCTGATCGTTTGGCATTTTGATGGCCGTACCTTCGCGTAAGTGGAGGCCACGTTTATCTGGTTGTGCCCGTTATATCATGGTACGATCATCTGTGTGAGAGGCATGAGAGGAAAATTACTCTTGGGTTCTCGGAAGCAACGAACTGCCTTTGCTGAGTATCTACTGCATCAAACAGACCACAGAGCATCAAGTTTAGGACCTAGAATTCGATGGTTTGTTTATTTTTTATAGCTTTGTTACAATGCTTATGTATCACAGCTTTCTTCATTTTAACAGCCCGTGTGAACGAGATGGAAGGTAGGGAACATTTGGAGTTACCGAAATTTTTTCTCAAACCTCTTCAATCTCGACGGCTTCGTCTTCCTCCTTCTCGTTATCCGCTACTATTGAGCCATCTTTCGCCTAAATTTCTCTCCTCCAGAGAGTTTTCCAATAAAGACAATGATGAACTCATATTGTGCTCTGATCAACCGACAAGCACGCGAAATATTCAAACTTCGGCGACCGCATCACACAATGGCGCCTCCTCCTTGTGTTTGTCAAAACAATAATAGACGCGCGCAAAGCATATTGGTCCGGCATGGGTCTTTAAGATCCATTTATTTGTTTACTTTGTTTTGTAATATAAATTTCCCTGGCCATCCATCCCAAGAGCACTTCTGTGATTGATCAAAGGTGTAAACTACAAAATCAAAAAATAAACAAAAACAGGGTCAGAAAATATGCGGACAAAAATACACAAAGACAGCAATAAAAACAGCCGTAGGACACAAAGAGTTGAAGTTTGCAATGCTGATTCGTTTTGCTTGCGGCCTATCTTCAAAACTCTCCGTTTGCGTACGCCCTCGATAAGAATTTAAGTTTGATTTTAATAGTGGCTTAAACGTTACACTTTCGCTGTTCTCAAAATTAGCGGCCATCGGATATCTCGAGTTCCTTGCCAGCAGACCAATACTCACCATTTATGTATAGTTTGTCTGGTTGGTTCCTTCGTGCTTGTTTCAGTGTTTCAAGTTGTACTTTTTGCCTATTGACGATCTTGGTGGAGGATCTTTGAACATTTGGTATTTTGTGCCTTGTAAAATCGATGACCCGGCGCCAATATTTCCTCGCAATCTTTATAACGTAAAAAGAGGGCTAGTATGGGTCGCAGTCCTCCGTTCCTTCCCTTGCCTATTCGGTGAACCCGCTGAATCTCAGCAGTCTCTTGCATCTTTGGAACCAAGATCACGTTCCAAAAACTGTCGAAGCACTTCTTTGGTGTCTTCTTGTTGATCTGCTGATATCTTTATCTCCCCAATATTCATGAATTTACTATTCTCGCGTCAATGTTATTGAAGGGCAAAGGTGCAGTCTGCTTACATTCGAACAAGTAACTAACTTTATTTAACCAGAAGCAGTGTATTGTACACAGTGCAACGTCGTAAACTAACGTTCTTAGTGTGTCCATTTTGTAAACATTGTGTAGTAATTCTTAAATAAAAACTTATAATAATCAAAGGCTCCTATGAGCCAGCTCATGGATAAGGAACATAACAATACTTTGAATTTACAACAACTTTATTTTCTAAAAAGATATGTGCAAGAAACCTGTACATTCGTTTGTGTTTTGTGCAAGCACATCCTTTTCAGACACACCTCTTGGTAAAAGAACTGTTTACGCACTAATATTTTTCCGTAAAATTACGCAGTTGATTGACAGGTGCCAGAAGTATAACATTAGACGAAATTGACAGACGTAAGTAATTTGAACCGGCGATGGAGCACAAATATGCAAATTTGTACACGGACTATAAAAATAATATTTAAATGTGATCGGTTTGTTAAGAAGTGTAACAGGCAAGTTAAAGTTTCTTACTGGTCGACGGCTCATTTCAAGTTAGTTTTATAAACGTTTTTGGTCGTAATAAAATTTCCGACTATTCTGAATGCGAGATACCATCACAATATTTTGTGAAAGTCCTGAGGGAAATTAGTCACGCTTTACAGTCACAATGTTTTTGAGCGATTCGTGGTCCGGCACAAAACTTTTGCTTTGTAAGGTGAGATATTCAATCCATCTATTTATGCTTTGTGCTACAATTAACTTGACTTTCCAAATATTTTGTTGTTCGAACAGATTAGCTGTTATAGCTGCTTGTCAGACCAAATTATATCCTCACAGAGAAAAATATTTGCATGCTTATGGTCCTTGTGTTTTTGTCAAATGTTGACAAAGTGTTATACTGATCGTTTAAGCCAAGGGATATAGCCTTTCTAAACAAGATCATATTTGCAATCGAGCGTTCACCATGAAAAGAGCGTCTTCAAAAATACTTCATTACGTACCTGCTTAAATCGATATGTTGCTCATAAATCAAATGCGTTTGCTTGCCAGAATTCGGTTTTTTGGCTAGAAAATCTTTCTCCTGTTTCCCTTTTTTGTCGATTTTCTTCATTATTCCTTCTTCCATCATATTGTGGCAAAAAATTCTCGATTACTACTGCCCCATGTACCGCACAATGATAAGCTTTATACTTGCTTTTGCGATATCTCGAAGTTCGCTTTCGCTACTCTGAAGATTTCAAAGTTCAATTATCGCAGCTCGTGTTCTTCATCTTATTAACTTTTTCTGATCACTGATCCTTAAACAAAATAGACCTTTGTTGAGTTGGAAAATCGAAACGAAAAACCGACGCCATGAACATTAAACGCGTAAACAATATCTGCAGAGCAAAATTCTCCGCCTTTGTACTACACCCTAAAATTTGCAAACGTTGGACCAAGAAGACTAAGGAGACAAAAGCAATACTTACCAGGGGAGGGACCGGGGGAAAGTTTAATGAATAAATTAACCAGAATCGAGTGAGTGAGTGAGTGAGGGAAATTCAGACCCACAACAAAACCTCATGGCATGACTACGTCATCCATGAGCTAAAAAAGGAAAACTTTATTTAACCCGGGTAGCCGATTCAGCGACGTGGCTACTTTACAGGCTGTCGTCAAAGTTTGGTTTGATTGGCACTGCCCTTGACCAATTTTGGTCCTTTGTGTGTGTGATTAGTTGAAGAAGAACAAACAGTCGGAAAAACTGTTAGAGTTTACACTTTTCACAGTAAACTGCCACAAAGTCTACAATGTGGCCAATCCTCTGTGTCTGTGTACTTTACTTCTAACTGGGAAGTACCAAAGGCCTATGGTTTGGGGATTTACCAACAAAGCTTGGCACAGAGGTCCTTGGATGTAGAACCAATTTCAGTCGCCTCCTGTTGGGAACAGGAGACCCTCCGTGTGCAAGACACTCAAAAAAACTGTCCCCAGCTACTACCTCGAGTCACAGCCGTATTGTTGTATAGGACCATTTATCGAAGCCTTAGCACTAAAATTCAAAGTGCTCGTCCACAGCCACTAGTAATTTAATGTTTTAAAAGTTTTAGTGAAAAAGCAAAATAAATAGTTACATGAAACAAGTAGCTCTTTCTCAAGAGCAAACAGAAAATTAAAAGAACTGGTCACACTGGAGACAGCACACAAAACACCATAAGAGCAAATCAAACTCGGAAAATAAAATTAACTAAAAACCACAAAGAAATTAAAGTGATGCCCTGGGAACTAATGATGAAAAAACCTCTCACCCCTCCCTCTCCAAGAAGAGAAGGCCTTCTCTACCCCCTGTGGAGAAAGGGAAAGAGTGCAAGTTCAACCCATTTAACTTCACTCCATAAGAGAGAGAACGAAAAGGAGAATTCGGACTCCCAAGCTATCCCTAAGAAAACGGAAAAAGAACTAGTGAGACTTCCTTGCACTGAGAACAAGAAGGATTAACTGTAACTTCAGAGTTCCAATATCAATTCTCATTTCTATAACTTTCTTTGTGCATTAGTTAAGAGAATTTGGGGTAATATCAACATAACCTCTGGCTGATAAATTTGTCCAGTCACCTGGACAATATCTTGAGAGGGTTGGGCTTACCTGTAAATGCCTTGTTTTTTGTACCTTTCATCACTTCCGTCAAAATGGTTTCAGTAACCCTGTAAACTTTTGGAAGGAAGAAGAGTTGCTTGGGAGAATGTTGAAAATAAGGGATAAGTGGGAAATATTGAAAGTGGTTCAAACATTAAATTTTAAGTAAATAATTAGTTCAAGCCCAGACCGTCCTCCACCACAACAATTTGCCTCTTTCACCATTAACAGACTAATTTATGTGTATACCTTTTTGCCTTTCTTTCAATCTCGATTCACCACATTTTCTCCCAATTTCACATCTACCAACCCCTTACTTTAAGAACAAATATGTTAATCACTTCCTAAAGTTCTAGGGTCGTTAGTACGACAACGCATCAATATTCCTCCCTCCCTAAAAAACTTCACAACATATGAATAAATTACTACTTCCTTACACATGCAACAAATGAATAGCCTGAGTATCAGGCGTTTCTAGGGTGGGGAAGGTAAAAAGAGCGAGAAAGCGAAGGAAGAAACGCCTGACACAAACAGCTTCTCAGAAGCCTTCCACCCCCACATCAATTCAGGTAACTGTCAGGTGTCATGAGAGTAAACTTCAATATGGCGTCTGTAACCCCTGCGCTGGAAGCTTGACTTCCGTTTGACTCACGTGACGTTTCTTATTGTCTTTTGACCAATTAGCGTAACATCCAGAATCTGGATGTTGGACACGAGCGAATCAATGGCTTTGTGTCAGGCCCTTCTCCTCTTCCTTCCCCTCATCCCCGCTTCCCCGATTGGGCCTGATACTCAGGCTAACAAATGAATTCCTCCTAATTTTGTACATACATTAATAGTTATCTTTCCAGTTTCTCAATAGGCCATTTCCGAGTTCATGTGTGCCTCCTCTTCAAAACGAGTCTAAGTGCGAAGTTTTTGTTATGAAAATTAGTTTTCATTCAAATGTAAAGTAGAACTAATTACCATAACAAAACCTTCGCACTTGGACTCGCTTTGAAGAAGAGGCAGACATGAAATCCGAAATGGCCTATTTTTCCATCCTTAAAAATAAAAAAACTCTAAAAAATTTACATCTGAATAAATTATCCCGGAAGGGAGGGTTGGGAGTACCTCCCACCCTCCCTCTCCCACTCTTCCGAGTGGAAGAAGGGAGGGTTGGGAGTACCTCCCACCCTCCCTCTCCCACTCTTCCGAGTGGAAGAAGGGAGGGTTGGGAGTACCTCCCACCCTCCCTCTCCCACTCTTCCGAGTGGAAGAAGGGAGGGTTGGGAGTACCTCCCACCCTCCCTCTCCCACTCTTCCGAGTGGAAGAAGGGAGGGTTGGGAGTACCTCCCACCCTCCCTCTCCCACTCTTCCGAGTGGAAGAAGGGAGGGTTGGGAGTACCTCCCACCCTCCCTCTCCCACTCTTCCGAGTGGAAGAAGGGAGGGTTGGGAGTACCTCCCACCCTCCCTCTCCCACTCTTCCGAGTGGAAGAAGGGAGGGTTGGGAGTACCTCCCACCCTCCCTCTCCCACTCTTCCGAGTGGAAGAAGGGAGGGTTGGGAGTACCTCCCACCCTCCCTCTCCCACTCTTCCGAGTGGAAGAAGGGAGGGTTGGGAGTACCTCCCACCCTCCCTCTCCCACTCTTCCGAGTGGAAGAAGGGAGGGTTGGGAGTACCTCCCACCCTCCCTCTCCCACTCTTCCGAGTGGAAGAAGGGAGGGTTGGGAGTACCTCCCACCCTCCCTCTCCCACTCTTCCGAGTGGAAGAAGGGAGGGTTGGGAGTACCTCCCACCCTCCCTCTCCCACTCTTCCGAGTGGAAGAAGGGAGGGTTGGGAGTACCTCCCACCCTCCCTCTCCCACTCTTCCGAGTGGAAGAAGGGAGGGTTGGGAGTACCTCCCACCCTCCCTCTCCCACTCTTCCGAGTGGAAGAAGGGAGGGTTGGGAGTACCTCCCACCCTCCCTCTCCCACTCTTCCGAGTGGAAGAAGGGAGGGTTGGGAGTACCTCCCACCCTCCCTCTCCCACTCTTCCGAGTGGAAGAAGGGAGGGTTGGGAGTACCTCCCACCCTCCCTCTCCCACTCTTCCGAGTGGAAGAAGGGAGGGTTGGGAGTACCTCCCACCCTCCCTCTCCCACTCTTCCGAGTGGAAGAAGGGAGGGTTGGGAGTACCTCCCACCCTCCCTCTCCCACTCTTCCGAGTGGAAGAAGGGAGGGTTGGGAGTACCTCCCACCCTCCCTCTCCCACTCTTCCGAGTGGAAGAAGGGAGGGTTGGGAGTACCTCCCACCCTCCCTCTCCCACTCTTCCGAGTGGAAGAAGGGAGGGTTGGGAGTACCTCCCACCCTCCCTCTCCCACTCTTCCGAGTGGAAGAAGGGAGGGTTGGGAGTACCTCCCACCCTCCCTCTCCCACTCTTCCGAGTGGAAGAAGGGAGGGTTGGGAGTACCTCCCACCCTCCCTCTCCCACTCTTCCGAGTGGAAGAAGGGAGGGTTGGGAGTACCTCCCACCCTCCCTCTCCCACTCTTCCGAGTGGAAGAAGGGAGGGTTGGGAGTACCTCCCACCCTCCCTCTCCCACTCTTCCGAGTGGAAGAAGGGAGGGTTGGGAGTACCTCCCACCCTCCCTCTCCCACTCTTCCGAGTGGAAGAAGGGAGGGTTGGGAGTACCTCCCACCCTCCCTCTCCCACTCTTCCGAGTGGAAGAAGGGAGGGTTGGGAGTACCTCCCACCCTCCCTCTCCCACTCTTCCGAGTGGAAGAAGGGAGGGTTGGGAGTACCTCCCACCCTCCCTCTCCCACTCTTCCGAGTGGAAGAAGGGAGGGTTGGGAGTACCTCCCACCCTCCCTCTCCCACTCTTCCGAGTGGAAGAAGGGAGGGTTGGGAGTACCTCCCACCCTCCCTCTCCCACTCTTCCGAGTGGAAGAAGGGAGGGTTGGGAGTACCTCCCACCCTCCCTCTCCCACTCTTCCGAGTGGAAGAAGGGAGGGTTGGGAGTACCTCCCACCCTCCCTCTCCCACTCTTCCGAGTGGAAGAAGGGAGGGTTGGGAGTACCTCCCACCCTCCCTCTCCCACTCTTCCGAGTGGAAGAAGGGAGGGTTGGGAGTACCTCCCACCCTCCCTCTCCCACTCTTCCGAGTGGAAGAAGGGAGGGTTGGGAGTACCTCCCACCCTCCCTCTCCCACTCTTCCGAGTGGAAGAAGGGAGGGTTGGGAGTACCTCCCACCCTCCCTCTCCCACTCTTCCGAGTGGAAGAAGGGAGGGTTGGGAGTACCTCCCACCCTCCCTCTCCCACTCTTCCGAGTGGAAGAAGGGAGGGTTGGGAGTACCTCCCACCCTCCCTCTCCCACTCTTCCGAGTGGAAGAAGGGAGGGTTGGGAGTACCTCCCACCCTCCCTCTCCCACTCTTCCGAGTGGAAGAAGGGAGGGTTGGGAGTACCTCCCACCCTCCCTCCTCCCATTCCTTCCCTCTCTCTCTCAGTTTGTACTTTTTGTACTCTTCTTTTTTTTTATATTCTCCATTCCAACATAAGTTTTTTTTTTACTTTATTAAGTTAACAAGGAGACAGAGAAGTTGGCCGCGTTTTGTTGCGGCACTTTATTTTTTCTTTGACTGTAATGTAAAGGGTTGGTGTTCTTTATTTGCCATCTTATGTTTTTTTTTAACTTTATTTTCTTAATACATTTTCTTGACATAAGAGTCATTTCGTATTCTGAAGCTAATAAATATCTTATGTTTACTCTTATTAAATTCTGAGAAGAGCTTTACATTTGTCTTTCTGATTGAAATCTCCATATTTGGTATTGCATTTGACACATTCGAGTCTAAAATATCGGGAATTCTGCTTTGTCGGGCGTATGAATTACTAGAAATGTTGCTAGTTTTTGTGAAAGTTTATTTCCGACTTTATTGTCGGTATTACAGTATGGTCCAATTGTAACTAATTGAGGTGCTTTTACTCGTTTGAACAGGAACCTTGAAATTTCGTGTGCCATTTATGAAAAAGTATTTTAAGGCCTATGAAGTGTTTTCGAAAATGGATAAAGAACGTGTTGTTATTTGAAAATTTTGAGTGTCAGGTTTCAAAATAATAAATTATAGGCTATCGAGTCATTTTCACAATCAGTGCTTTTATTTGAAAGTTTGTACTGTTACTTTGAAAATTAGCTTCGTGAGGAAAAAAATTAGTTCGTAAGCAAAACGGAAGAAACTAAGGAAAAATACTTTTTTTTTCCATTTGAATCTATCTTACGTTAGTGTCCCATGAAGACGGGTTTTTGTCCATAATTTTCTCGCTAGTAGTTAGTCTGTTGTTGGAAGCCACTATATTCGAATTTGAGTTTGTTCACTTACCTTGTTGTCTTCAGGGGTGTCACAAACATCGCTGCAGTGCTACGACTAAAATAGTTGTTAACTATAGTTCTATTTATGCCAAATTCTCTCTCTCTCTCTCTCCTGTCCAGACTTCCGCAACTTTCTTCTTTGTCATTGGTAGTTATTCTAGAACACATAGGGGTTTAAAACTAATGCGCTAGGATCTCTTGTATTGTTGCATTATTCAAGCGTTTTAGATGACGAAGACCTCAGGAAAGTAAGAATTACATCTATGAAAAAAAAGTTAGAATACTGATACCTTCTCGCGAGAAGGGGAAAGAAAGTATAGCAAATTATCACCTAAAGCAGAAATTTAAAGTAATATGCCTTAAACTCTTATTTTGCATTTATATATTTGCAATCTTGAATGCATGTTTTAGACGACGACCACCCAAAAAACTGTAATGGTTAAATCTCTGCGATCTCTTAAGTGCACGATGATTCCGAAACCTTTTACGAGAAAAAGAGTCTAGTACCGTGAAATAAAAACCTTTTGGCAAAACGTTTCGTAAGTGCACTTTGGCTTTAGCCGAGTTTAGATTGTGGAAACAGAATTTAGTGGGAACGCAAGAAAAACGAAATAGATTCGTAAAAACCTATTTACGAGAAGAAGAAACTATTAAGTAGCACAAAAGAAAAGTTTGGTAAAAAATGTTCTATTTGGTTTTTGGTTTTAGCCGAGCCTGGATTGTGAAAACAGAACTCGATAGCACTGCTGGAAAATTTCAACAAGAATGAAACGTGCGCAAACTATTTCCTAATTTTGTTGCAGAATTGTAAGTTCCGTTGCTGTTCATGCGAAGAAATAGATTTTAGTACTGAGAAGTAATATTTACAAATTCAAAGTGAAAAATTAATGGAATAAACGGCTTGAGGTTCTGTTGTGGCACAAGTAAGTTCAAGGTTCCTTAATTCATCAGGGTAGAGACCAAACTCTATTAGTTCTTCGATCAAAGCTGTAATCCTTAAATGCTTGTGAATTGTATGCTTTTACCCTTTGAACCTCTTCGCTTTCTGTAATCATTATGGGAAAGCCTCTTAGAAATTATAAGTACAGTCTTTTGCCGGCTGGCAAACAGGTTAAAACAACTCGGCCGCATCTCAATTAAGGTCGTATTGTAGTTGTACAGCTTCAGCGTGTCCCTGGAATACTTGACAGATTACACTTTACTGCTGATCTTCACTGCTCATTTCCTTGGCTTGTCCAAGATCCAACCGGATCAATTATGTCTTAGCGACTTCCAGTTCAACCTGTAGACAGAAAATCAGAAGCGTTTCAATTATGTACGATCTGACAGATGCATTGTTACAGAGTCAGTTATGTATACAAGAAACAAGGTTTCTGCCGAAAAAAAGATCCGACAGTTGACGGTTTCAGGTTATATTCGTCATCCAGTCACTATTATTTGAAAACACATCAAAGCAGGACGCAAAACCATCTATACTATCGCGGGCCTATGGTATTGGCACGGTCCGCTACACTTAAAAATGACAAAAATATGTTCTATGTTTTTCGATGTTCATTTCTCAAGAGCACACCTGAAATAAGAAAGGCACTCTTAAAATAAAGAGCCTCCGGGCATATTTACAGCGGCTCGCATAATTCGCTTGGGTTGAACAAAATTTGACAGCATAATTAAAGGTCTCTGAGCCAACTCATTCATGCATAACTAAAGACAAAAGTTAGGATTTGTGAAAGCAACGGCGTCACGCTCCCAGCGATCCTTTTAAAACTTGTAAGAGATATTTTTCTCCAATTAAAATTAAGGTAAAGCACTATGGAACTCAAAGTAGAAAGATACAATTCTTATGAATAATCGGTAGTAGAATGAAATTGAAAGATATGGAGATCTATTTTGAGCTGTTTAAACCCTCCGCGATTGAGAGAGGTACCTTCTTAATAACGGTAGACATCCCCATTCTTTTGCCTGGTTTGAAATGGCCGAAGGAAGTTTTCCTGATGACCTTTGCCATGCAAATTTTCGAGGCCAACTCGCGTAACTTCTGAATGTCTTGTCCATGAAATTTGTAAAGGTAAATCTCGTCAAGATACATTGATTTGAAAGGCTGTTACTCCAAACTATCGACTTGCAATAACCCTGTATTACCTCGCGTCGACAGCAGAATTTAGGTTAACCATTGCTAACTTCTTCTTTTGTGAGCACTTCTATCAGTTTATCACGGAGACAGCATTTGCGCATACCTTATTGAGTTTGTGGTCACTTCATAAGTCACTGAAGCCTGGCAAAATCTCGTTTTGGCACGCGGGTCACTTTTTAGGCGGGCCAGGACCACCTCAAGAGGTGGTCTCGGTCCGCCTGATTTTCTTGGCCCACATGCCGACATATTTGCATTTACATAACAAAAAAACAAGCGGGCCGTGCCAAAACTATTGGCCCGCGTATCTAAATTTAGGAGTGCCGGGTCTAAAATGAATGTCGTGCAAATGGAGCTTAATTATGCATATTTTTTCCGATATGCGATCAATACAGGATATTTTAAATTTTTATCACACTGCTTTTATTATAAAAGGTCTTGAAAAGTGGAAGTGTTCAAAATATAGTTTGCTGATTTAAGGCGTCTTAAAAATGACCAATTAATCTGTCTTCCTTCCAGTTGCAAACACTTGCGGAAAGTTAATCGCTAGAAGGTCGAAAAATCTTGTTAAGTTCAAATCTATAGGTTTGAAATCTCTTACAAGTTTCAATAAATCAGCTCAAAGAAAAGCGACACCATCGAATTGAAGGCAATACTGCAGAAGCAGGTGTTTTGGCGGAAAGTTCTGTAGCTATGCAGTTTACTCTTAAGTGGCTTGTCAACGAATCACTAAATCAAAGTTTCATGGCTGCCGAATCGTCAGAGCGCAGGATTAAGTCGCAGTTTCTCTTCAAAATTATTTAAGACGTTACATATGGGTTTCATTACGATAATTCAAAATTGAAACGTTAAGCGAAAACAAATGGTTTTATTTTATTTGGATTAGTCTCCACGTCATTTGGTGCGATTAAATTGGTAAATTTCAAATCGCTGTTCGTAAAGCAAAGTAACATTGAGTAAGAGTTATTCCGAGAAGATCTGTGGAGTATGTGTGACGTTTTGTGGCATCCTTCGCGAAGCCGTAAATTTTATGGGACAAGAAAACACATGCAGTTTGAGCTTGTTTCAATATTCTTTTGCTGGTGAAGTTGACAATATCAAAACTGACCGAAAGTAGTCCCTCGTGACTAATTATGTTTGTTTTCATCAAATGTCATGAAGCAAGTTTACAAATAAAAATTAAATTTAGGAAGAAAAGAGTTTAAGTAAAAAGAAACAGAACCAATTTTAACTCGGTGGCACTTTTCCGCAAAAAAACGAGATCAAAACCGCAATTTTCTGAAAGTTAATTGACTTTTTGGTCCAACTTGGCCGCCGTGGAAGTCAGTGCTATCGATTTCCTATTTCAGCTCTGATCGTACTTTTACAGAATTATCAATTCTGCATTGGGCCAGCTACGTATCTGACCAAATTTCAAAGTGTTGTTCTTGTAAACTAAGAAAAGCAATATTTTAGCTTGAAATTACCAGCTTCGTCCCGTCCCGACTATCTGCCCATGAGTCTCCGAGGATGGAAAATTTCTGACCCGGTAGGAAGAAAATATTGAAAGAGGAGCGTTAAGTTGTCCTTAGTTTACGTCTCAGCAATTCTTTACCAAAGCTCAAAGAAAATCAACCATAAACCGAGGTAAAAAGTAATATATGTGGCTACAAAGAAGCTTAACTATGAAGTCTTTAATACCGGTTTCCTTACTCCTCAGTGTAAAACAAATCCAACTCCAAGTTCTTGCAATAGCAGCAAATGTATGCAGTGTTGGAGTCGTCGTAAATCAGACAGCAGGAAGATTGGGATATTTTGATTAAAATAGAACGTCTAACAAGGTCAAAGAAATCTTACCTTCCCATAGTGGAATGTGTTTGACCAAATGTTATCCCTGATGGCTGTGTCTATCACTTGCTCCATTATCTCGGTTGTATGACTGAAACACTGGAGAGAACAAATAAACAGTATTAGAAAGAGTGGGATACATCCGAGTAGAAAAATAATGAAACCTGAACTCTTTGACACTATTTGAAGATCAAATCAAATTGAAATTCCTTCTATGAAATTATTTTACTAGGATGTGTGTGTGTGTAATCTTCTCGATGCCCAGTGGCACTCCTAAGAGGTTACCAAGGAGGTTTCTGCGACTCAACAGAGGCTCTTGGAGACAGGTGGTCAGCCCAACCACCCTTATGTGTGTGAGAGCAGACCACAGCAACGCGAACTACGGTCCCTACTCTTTTCGATCAGTGTGTGGGTTCTTTTACGTCCCCATCCAGTTTTACGTGGGGAGGTGAAGGAGACAAGGCCAGCAGCTCACCGTCACTGCCCACTGACTGAATCATCTGAACTAAAGTAGACGTTGAGCACACAGCCAGCATGATCTTACCAGGACCCTGGTTTGTGCACCGGTCTGAGAGTTTGAACCCGCAAATCATGAACCCACCGTGTTCCCAAGTCTTCCCTTCCTTATTAGCAAGGTTTGACGTTCCTTCAGATCTTACGCTTTCTGTTTTTCCTTCTTCGCCCAGAATGCCGCGACACATCCGGGTACCTTTTACGCGCGCCGGCGCTAAAATTCAAAATTGATTGGAGAAAAGTGCGCGTGATAACAAAGAATACGGCCAAGAAGCGGCCACTGGCGCGTGCGTTTTTCTGTTTCACGGACATATGAATTCCCCTGGCCAAGTACCAGCATATGGAATTTGTAGAGGAGGCATCAATAAATCATTCTGAACAAAAATTTGTTTTTATAAGTCTCTACAAGTATTATCAAATTTGCTTTGAAAATCAACTATTTTGGGAGCCTTGTGGTATGGACGCTGTTCTTTAAGCGGAATATTCCGATGAACTGATCGGTCTGTGAGCCATAAGTAGTCAAAGAACATTGCAGACTCGTTTTCCCATGTGCTTTGACGTGGCGGTCGACGTGACTATTTCGTGGTGATACTGATGAAGAAATCCCTCTTCGAGGACAGATCAGAAAGTGTGGTTTTGAAGTTCGTTTGACTGCTTAGACTGGGGATCCACTTTGCAAAAAATTACAGGTTTGGATGCGAATTTTCACCGTGCATTTACATCCTTCGATTCGTCTTGTATTTCCAAACAACTTTTATCAGTCTGATCAGTGAAGTTTGTAAAAGAACGTGCTCAATTCGAGTCAATGAATTGACCTAAATTGTGCTATACAAGAGCCTAGCAGTTCGTTTGCTTTGCTTTACGTAGCTTTATTCGAGCCGAAAATAAAACGCCTTTGCATTTTAACGTTGCTTTGGTTTTGTGTATTGAACCATGAACAATTGCACAGACTGTCATGACATAAACTTGTGTGTTTGCCAGCGATCGAACCAACAATTTCCCTCTTTATTGACCCGTGAATAATTGGATAGCTGGCGTGTGCTTGAAACCAGTGTTCCATTGATCAAACCAATGAGTTCACGTGAATCGCCGGAACCAGCGAGTTTACTAATCGAACCAGTGTGTTCACTCACAACTTATCGAACGATGCTTGTAATACTCTACTAATTGTTTACATTTCCATTTATTTGTACGTATGAAAAGATAGATTCTCACTGTGGGCAACCATTCAAATTTAGTGTTACTGTATTAAACATCGACCAACACATCCCGCGTAAACGCCTTTGGCGTCTTGTTCTTTCTTGATAACAGCAAATTTATCTTTAGTATTATGTCAGTAGACACACTTTGATGTATTTACAAAGTAATATGTGGTCCTTTGCAAGGTTATGCAGACTCGTAACGATCTTTTCACAAATCCTGAGATTTGTTTACTTAAAGCCCTTGATTATCTTAAATACCAAACAAAACTTTAAAGCAATTTCATTCATTATGCTCTACGTAATTGACTTGTAACCCATTCCCTCCAGTTATACATATCACAGTTGTCGATCGAAAGGGAGTACTCCCAACAATCCAGATAATCAACTGTAAAAAGCTACTTTCCCTGAAGGGGTACCTTTTTAGGCCAGATCTGAGATGTACATAAACAAAGACAATTCGTGAATTCTGGTCATTCAGTATACAAAAGGGTTCTGACATAACAAAATCACAGCGGACACATCGCAAAACGTCTTGTGTACCATTGTGTCCACCTTTGCAATATTGCACCCATTGGTGGAGAGAATGTACATGTCGAACACTCAAATTTTAAAATACTTAGCAATAAACTAAAACTCCGCAACTCTTTTTGAACCATTGTGGTTGCTATTCACTACAATTAACCACATGTCCTCCTTGAGGCCTTTTGTTTTACATGATCGGCACTGAAAATACGGTTGTAACAAAGAAAGAATAAAGACCGATACACACGAGGGGTTTTGCTCGGCCTTAAAGGTATAAATTAAAAACCCAAAGGATCTTGGACACCTCGCTCCCAGGGCTTTCTCTCCGCCCTTTTTTCTTTCTTGGGAAACCGCTATTGCGGTTGTTAACCTATATTTTTGTTTTTTCGCTTTTCTGTGAAAATATCAGGAGGTTTCATCGAAGAAACTGAAATTAAAATCGAAGCTTCAGACACCCGATGAACACTTGTACTTGGATATTTTGTTAGTTTTAACTGGAGAGTATTACTCTATCTGCAAAATATCGACAAACACTCAGTTTTATTGAATTGGTAACAATAAAAAAGGAGTGATTTGAATTTAGATCAAGAATAGGGCACCCAGTATGTGATAATCTTATAATTCTATGGCAAACCACCTCAAAATAAAGCTTTCAAAGTTACGCAAGGAACAATCAATACAAACAAATCGTGCACATTCCAAGAATCTTCCGGTGCGTCAATACACGAGTTCCTTTGATTTGAGAATCGCTGAAATCAAAACGTTGCTGATGTTAATCAGTAACTACTGTATGTAGTTCCCGGATTGTTTTTGCATTTGACTTCATATTTACTTTCGAGAAAGCAACAACCGAAAGTTTCATATTAAAATAGCATGTGGTCGGCTACTCCCGTTAACCCAAGAGTGTCGTAAACAGATTCGATTCAGTTCAGTCCGTAGCAATCGATTGGCGTTGCATTTTCGTGACGATGAATTCGTCTTTTCAACGAAATTTACACACTGTTATGAATTGTCTAATTTTAAACTGAAAGATAAATACATATACAGTTTAGTTAGAAATTTTCCTCAGTTATGCAAACCAACTTTATGCCTCAGTTGTGTGACCACTGAAACAAACTTTCCCGGGCCTGGCAAACCAATTCATACAAATGGAAGATCCGAAGGCTTGTCACCTGAGTAATTTGCTGTTCTCCGGTAGTAAACGTTTTATTAAAGTGGTGTTTTCTCCAAAGGTTTTCGGCCTTCATCTTGTTCCGATATCACAATAAGCTCCCAAAATATTATCGAGGTATTACTTTAGTCTTCCTCAGAAATTTGGGCCTTGGTCAAGCTTTGATTCCGAAAGTGAAACTGAAAAACTTTGTTACGAGATAACTGTTTCCGAAAACTAAACCTTTTTGGTGTATTTCGAGAGGAATTACTTCAATGAAAGTAAAGCAATGCAGCTTACGAAGCAACGAAATGTGCGTCGGTGAACTTTTTGAAGAGGAAATGAGCTTGCCGACTAAACGAGACAACGCCGGCCGATAGAAAGTCATAGTGGACTACTTGCCATTCCCCATTGGAATGGATTTTGTATGTTACGAAAAAGAAGAAGAAGAAGAAGGAGAAAGAGGAGTGTTTGACCGAGAGGAAAAGTGTCCGGGAAATAGAACCACATACCATTTGTAGTTTACGATTGTTGTCGACTGCCATCGACTGCTGAAAAAGTTGGAAGTCATTCGTACGCTGACACGATTTGTCCGTAGACAGTGATCTCAACTTCGAATTCCCTGTAGAAGTAGTTTTGCAATTGTTATCTACTGCAAAACATACGGAAGTTACAGTATTGCTTATAAGCCATATATATGGATCAGAAATATTCTCGTTGTTATCTACGGCTTTGCTTTTTGATAACAATTCAAATATTTTTGTTCAAGTTTTTTGTTGTTATCTACTTCTGATAGCAACAAGGATCCAGTTCAACTGCATTGATTTGTTTTTAATCATCCAATCGATTTCTACTGATTTCTATCGAGACTACGCCAGGGTGTAATCAAAATCAAAACGTAGACTACAAACCGGGAGGGGTAAATTTTCGAAGTACCCTCCCTTTCATTCCCCCGCAGGCAAATCCCCTTAAAGGTATATAAAGCTTTTACTTTCCAACTGTTTCTTTGCTTTTACAGCTAGGTCCACAGTCAACGCGACGCGTCGTTTCTCTCCGTAAAACTTCTCAACTTCTTCCTTCTACCCATTAGGCCCACAAACACCGCCAATGACAAATGGGTTTTGTCCTTGAACCTTGGTCGGCGCCTGCTAATGTCTTTTAGCAAGGAAAGGCCATTCAGCTCCTCTTCTCAATTCTTTCGTCAACTTTCCAACAACCGACTGTTTGCCACTTCAACCACCAACCAGTAACCACGAAACTTACATTTATATATAGGCATAATTAGTTTAGCAATTAACACTTTACATACATAATTATTGTAAAACGCGGTACCTTACACTCCTATGTTACTATTTTCTCCTATGTTACTTACACTCCTATGTGCTAAACACGATACCTTACAATCTTATGATAGCAACGCTTTACTAAATCAACACTTAAGAACAATAACCTTACACGCTTTTAGTTACAGACTACGTTACAATACATCTCTAATTACAAACCACTACACTACAACGTTGAATTAACACTAGTTAATTAACACTAGGACCATACGAAATACTAAGACCGAAAAACTGAAACAAAAAGCTAAATTAGAACATGACAAAAAAATACAAAAAATTTCGTGACAGCGATGCAGTTGAAAAAGCGCTTTATTGTTGATGCTACTACTTCGGTTGGCAGAGCATGCATCGGACTGCTGAGCAGGAGGTCGCGGGCTCAAACCCCAGACCGGACCACAAACCAGGGTTCCTGGTAAGATCATGCTGGCTGTGTACCGCTCTAACGACTGCTTCAGTTCAGATAATCGCGTCATTGGACAGGAGCCGCTAGTCTTATCCCCTACACTGTTCCACACGTGAAACTGGAAGGGGATGTCAAAGAACCCACACGCCGAATGAAACTTAGAGGAGGGAAAATAAGTTCTTGGTGCTGTTTTCGTCTGCCCTCGCACGCGTCAGGGGTGGGCTGGCCACTTATCCCCAGGAGCCTCTGATGGGTTACAGAAACCTCCAAGTAAACCTCTTAGGAGGTCCCTAATCACCACTTGGCGTGGAAAGGACTAACTTGAATGCATAATTTATGTATGAATCAATACAAACGAATTCGTTTTGAAATTCACGACAGTGTTTATTTTTCGGAATCCTTAAAATTTGGCGGTAAAGGAAAAACCCAAACTTTCCCCTATCTTCTTAGGTATCACTGTATAGAGATGTTTGTCCCCACCGTTAAAACGATATAGACTTAACGAAAAGTTCCTAATTCACATAAATGGAAATTAATTGACTAGCAATCTGCAAAAACATACTAGATACCGCCAATTGGTCGCCCTTATTATTTCAAGTAAATTTTAAACAAAAGCTGTGGGCTTGTAGCCACGTTACTCTAGTTAACTGAATTGAATAACACGTGTTGGACTTATCTGAATTAGCTGGAGCTTGAGTGGCAGGGTGATTGAACATTGATGGCTTGCGTTCCCCAATCCTATGTTTTTCATAATCATTCACATTTTGACCTGAAAGATAGAAACCGATCGATTAGACAATATTTATTGCACAATAAAAACAGAGCGGACCACACCATATAGACAGACGGTAGGGCATCGTGACCACTCATTCAACAGAATTTCGACTCGGATAGCAATAGAATATGACGCTGTCGCATGCAGTCGTAAAAACAGCACAATAGGGAGCTTAAGCAACGACGACGGCGACTGTGACGAAAACTTCATTTCAAAATACAACTTCTCGTTTTGGTAACTTTTTTCTCGATTTATATTATTCCAATTCGTTCAACATGAGCTGTCCATGGTCTAAATTACTGTGAGCGGTGTTACAGCAAAGAAGGAAGGAAAACCTGCCGTCGTGCGAACACGTTCTCGAGAAAACCTAAATTTTGGTCATTTCACGTTGTTGTTTTGCAGAGGACGGTAAAGAAATGTACCAAACTGTAAACGCAAGTGCAGTGGAGCGATCTTTTTTGCTCATTCATCCCATTGTTTTGTTGCGTTCTCGTTTCCGTTGCCGTGCTCGTTGCTTAAAGGGGCACTGTCACGCTATTGTACCATCACTTAAAAGGTTAAAGGTGCTAATGCATCAGTGGAAACCTTAAAATAATGGTCTGGTTTTGCTTCTAAATACCGTGGTACTGCATTGACAGCATAAGCTCCTGTATTCCATCAAAGATGACGAGGATGGAAATGGATTGAAATTTGAAAAGCTTGCCAATTTTTTCAAAATTTCAAGCTATGCGCTGAAAAATCGCCAAAAAGGTTATCAGTATGGTTGGCTCTCCCTGCTTTTTTACACGATAACAGGTAAAAGGCAGTTATTTTGGCAGAACTGAACCAAAAACAGCAAAAATCCCGGTGACAGTGCTCATTTAAGCTCCCTATAATTATGTTGCGGGATTACGGTGCGTGTTTCATGCAAGAGAAAGATGGACGAACAAACGAATTAAAAAAAAAAACAAATCGGGTGAAATCTTACCTTCTGTAATCGTGGATTTTTTCGCATCGTTCCTGTACGCTCCACCAATCGTGTAAGTTATAATTCACTCATTGTGTCCTCTAACTAACAAGAGAGAAGAAAAGGAGACCAGTTACTTAAAATTGTATACACTCTGGTCTGGATGCGAAATGTTGCTGTTTAGCGACAGAAAATCTTACGACGCTCACATCATCATCTCGAAACTGAGCAACGAAATCAGGTTGAGTTCGTCTGACAAGATATTGTTCAGATTAACCGGCCATGTTCAAGAACGAGACTTAAATCGCTGATGTTCGCTTGATGTTGCCGGCAATAACTTGCCAAGACAAATTTCACAGTCAAACCAGATAAGAATTCTAGAAGAACTAACCCGTAGAGAACTCTGATCTTTCACAGTGCACATCAATAAGACCGCGAACCAAGGATTTCAAAATGAACCTCAGCAGCACACGGCGGACACCGCTCGAACTAACGGGAGTGCCTTTTGTCTCACCTCTTTTTGTACTGCATTAAAAATTCATAGCGTAATCTACAATGTAAAATATTTGGATCGGCTTGAAAACACTGAGCAACTAACACGTTAACGAAGTTCACTTGTCAGACTGATTGGGCGATGTTGCTTCTGGTATTTTTAGTCAATTGAGTATATTTATCTCCCAACGAATGCCCATGATCTCTACATAGGCTAATTACATGTTGTTTCTTTAGGCTGCATTTTTGTTCGAACAATGGGACAGGCGACGAATCAGTGAAGTATGGAATTAAAGGAGCATGAAGTTAGGATTCCAGTATTAACACGTTCACTCATCGTAATCCGCTGACATGGGGTGTTACAAACAAATGAAAATTAGTTTGAATTTTAAGCAGCGTTGCTTAGCCTTGCCAAATTTTGTGGTGTGGTTTAATAACTCATTTCTTACGAGAAGCCAAAATAGTGGCTTTCACCCCTTGGAGCTCACAATTTTCCGAGAGCGAACTGTTTGCTTCTCGGAACAGATAATGTCCGCGGACAAATATCCGAGCATATTTTCGCGCCAAATGGAGACTATTTTATATACTCCCCAAACTCGAAGGGGGGGGGGGGGGGGTACTTGGGTCAATTTTTGCTGGGTATGTGCCGCTGGCCTCTCAGAACCCCTACCCCATTATAGTCTATTCTGTGGCCAATTATAGACCCCATTTTAGTCACTTTTGGGAAAATGTAATTTTCGCGATCCCAGGTTAGTCACTTTCTGTTTATGCCTCTACCTTAAGTAGGTCATCCTAAAGTGAATTGACACGTTTGTCAAATTGAAAGTAGAACACTCTATTTTTCACCTACAGTACAAACATTCTGGTACATTTGCTAACCGTTAGTATTTACAAACGTACCGTCATAAATAGTTGAAATGCAAATATTCTTCTTTAACGGGAACGTCATAATGGTTTCTTACATGGATAAAAACAAATTTTGATGGACAATAACAACGCAGAATAGCCGGAAAATAAATACCGTAGTACGGATGATTTGTTGGACTTTGTTCTGGACCCAGGGGTTCTGCATTATTGTGCAAGTCGTTAATGTGTAAGTTGTGATTTCACGAACGGAAGTCAATGCGATCCAACTGTCAAATAGTTAAAACAACAGCACGAACCATTTTTTTAACCGCGAATCTTCCTACTTTTAAATCCCTGCTTGCCAGAGTTTTCTTATCCCAGAAATCCCGAAAATGCGCGACCCCATTCTAGTAACTCTACAAAAAATATAACCCCATTATAGTCACTCCAGTCGTGAAAATGCGACCCCATCCAGCGGCACATCTCCGTTAGCCTCTTATAAGGAAGTACCCCCCCGGGTCCCCAAATGCGTGTTGCGAAAAATATTTCAAGGAGAATAAAGACAGTAGCCCCCATTTGGCTTTAAAAATCTGCTCGGATATTTATCCTTGCACATATATAATCAGTTCCTCGAAACTTAAAGTTTTCCAAGAGCGAAGCTATTCGTTTCTCGGAACAGATACGGTCCTCGGACACATATGCGAGCATATTTTCACACCAAATGGAGAATGCTGTTTATTTATCCAATGCCGACCAATGGAGGCCGACATGGTTGACAAAACGTCCTCTGATCTTACTTACGAGAGGAAATCGCCAGTTTCAACAAAATCTCTTCACTTTCACTTGTTAGACACGTGATTATTACAGGTCGACGGGACATGATAAACAAACACAATTAAAATCAAGAAACATTTGGACGTATCCGTC
>OX419342.1:28112375-28149875 GCA_948470475.1 Galaxea fascicularis | reverse complement strand
AGGTTATTGTTGCTGTTGAAGAGCCATCTGATTTTTAAAGTATATAATTATTATTTCAACAGCAAAATGTTGCTCGCCTGTTAGAACACAAAGTTTGTGATAAAAAATAACTGTTTGGCAGGGTGCATAAATTGTCTCTGTACTGTCAAATTCATAGTGATAGTTTATGGTTGATTTTACATCATTGATTAGTATGATTTTTCAACAGCGAAATGTTGATGTTACAAAGGTTATAGTTGGTAACAAAATGTTTATTTTAAGTTTTATTAAAGAGTTTTCAGAAGTGTCCATTGCACAATGTCGATATTTAGGGACCACTCATTTTCTGATAGGGCCAGGGGTGGACTGATTTTTTTTTTTTTTTTTTTTGGGGGGGGGGCATGCCAATAAATTTGCCTTCAAAGAGGGGATCATGCAAAAAACATTTGCAGTGAAAATGCGGCACACAAAATAACTAAAATATCCCCCTCCTTTATGTACCGAACAGGATCAAGTTCAGCTTGATGAGTTTTTTGTAATTGCCATTATTTTTTTTCTTGTGGGGAGGGGGGTAATATCAAATATTTATGAACGCTAAGAGAGCCAAGGAAAAATTCTGGGGAAGAGAAAGGGTCTCATCTTTTGCACACACTGTCTATCAAATCCCACCAAGCACCCTATCCCATAAATTGCAGTTGCTTTCCCTTCATAATGATTCAAGTATGGCTGCTTGTAGAAATGAATTCTTCACCATTCCAAGCAGACGACAAAGTACAGTTCATAAGGTTACTGTTTGCATATTTAATTTTTTCCTATCCTTCGGCAGTGTTATTACCAGTTAGGTATACTAGTCTAAGCGTAAGTTCTTATGTTATGAACTCAAATCCTAGCCTGCAAACAGGCTCTCCGTATGGGTTATTCCGAGATTTGCTTTCTAATGGCGCGCGGTCAAAAGCTAGGGGATTGGGGCGGGCGAGAGAGAGGAGAGCCTGCAATAGTCTTTGTAAGATTTGAGTATTTACGTACAGATTCTGAACGTAAATTGCTGATTGGCCAATTCGAGGGTCACACATGTCAAACAAGGGAGCAGAGACTTCAGTAGCGGATAATAAATACGGATTCTTGGTTCAACTTTTAAGATCCTTAAAAAGTGAGTATAAGTGAATATAAGTGATTATAAATGAAGGCAAGTGAGTACAAATGAATGCAAGTGAGTGTAAGTGAGTACAAATGAAGGCAAGTGATCATAAGTGAATGTTAATGAGTATAAATGGTAAAATAGTGTAAAAGGTAAGTGAGTATAAATGAATGCAAGTGAGTATAAGTGAATGTAAGTGAGTGCAAATGAAGGCAGGTGAGTTTAAATGAAAGCAAGTGAGTATGAATGAATGCAAGTGAGTATAAGTGATTGTAAGTGAGTACAAACGAAGGCAAGTAAGTATAAATGCAAGCGAGTACAAATGAAGAGCAGTGAATGTACGTGAGTACAAATAAAGATAAGTGAGTATAATAATTGTAGGTAAGTTTTTGTCAGTTGGTGTATTTATATATGTAGGATTGTAATGTATTAGTGCCTTATATGTGGGCTAGCATGACGTTCTTGCCAAACACAGGACATGCAAGTTATGGATCCTAACATTTCCTAGTGCACTATAAGAAAAACAAGCTGTCGTGGATAATGAATGAAATTGTGGTATCTTGACCGCATTTTTTAAATGTGGTGTTATATGCCAATCATCAGCAACATGCGTAAACTTTAAATGTTCAATTATTACAATGAAATGAGCCATTGTCCTAGCTGATTTGGACCCCTTCCCCACCCTGCCGCCAGATTTAGATTCCTCGGTCGAATAAAAAAATTGTCTCGATCATTTTAATGGGAAACTTAAGGTCTTTTACCGTTAGGGTCAGGGTTAGTCAGGTTTGGCGTAGTTAACAAGTCCATATGACACAAAATTTTTTATTAGCTTGTTCGAAAGAGCTTCCAAAATGGTGAAGAATGCTTTTATTTTGTGATAGCACTCTTAGTCGCCGAGTTATTCAGGATTTGGATTTATGCAAATTAGGGAATTTGTGACGTCATACTGTGGACACAAAATGATGTAAAATCTGGGTCGGGTACAATGAATGCCTCAAGTTTTTATTCAGTTCATTCTGGGGCGGATCCAGGTTTTTACAAAAGGGGGTTTGATAAAAGGTTCCTCCGAAGGCGGCCCCCCTGTCGACCCCCCTCCCCCCTAGATCCGCCCCAGTCATTTACAGCAAATCCAGCCGAATGATGGACGGCATCCCGTTTGGATGGTGGGTGTCAGACTCGGGAAAAAGATGTTATAATCCTGCTTCATCATTTTCCCGCGGGTACTAGAAGCGAGGCACGTGTTACAAATACCCGGACTTCAAGTGTAACTGCGACTCTAACGATTTGATATGGAGATCTGACAATGGTTCTTCGGCAGACAAATCAACCCTCCCGGTGACCCAGTAAGGTTTGCGATACCGGAAGTGAGTAAAAGGAAGGAGAAATCTTGTGCCTGAGCACCAACTTGACTTGGTGGTGAACTGGAGCAGTAATCACCTAGCACTGCTTACTACATGTAAATGTACGCAAGAAGAGCACAAAATAAACATGGTTCAAATCACGAAGTGTTGCTCATTTTGGTACCATAGTACCGTCTAATGGAAACCTAAATAAATGCCGGGGAGTAATTTCAAACTGGAAAATGACCATTTCAGGTACAAATGAATACACTTAAAAAAGGACTTTACACATCTGACTAACATACTTTTTGTGTTTAGAAGGAGAACAGAAAGGAATCGTTAAAACTGTTTTAATTTGAAGTGTACATATCTACATGTCAAAAATGCATTGAAATGACGTAATAAAATGTTACTTCCTTGCTATGAACGCATAAAAAGGGTAAATTGCCCTATGGTAAAATGACTAAAAATGGGTTAAAATGAGGCATCACACCTTTCGATTTCGAAAGAGAGGCAATACTGATATATTACAATGACCACACGCCTACACGTGAGAATCGACGCTCGCTTGTCAACGCAAGACATCCGCACAAATCGCCTGCCATCACGCGGCGTTTGCGCGACAGGCGAAACTACCCTGAAGCAAAGATGAATTACGTTTTTTCAAGTTTCTTCAGCGATGATTTCTTTTGTAGAGCAGCCAGCGCTCTCTGTGCGGCAGTTGACTTGGCGATTCGAAAATTTCGTCCAATGCCAACAAAGGTTCCATAACTTGAAACTGTCAGGGTGCTTTTGAATTTACCATCCACCATTCTCTCAATCGGCCTGCAAAATTTTTAGGAAAAGGAAAAACGTTAACACTGAGGATCAAATGACAAGGAATGACACAAATCAAATTGCTCAGTAAAAGTACCGAACCCCTAACGTGAAACAAACTAGCATCCCGTCCAAATGGACTAGAGAAGAAGTAACGATGTCATGTGGGTTGTGGGCTGTGGGTTGTACTTGAGGCTGAAGCAAAATCAATTACTTACGCAAACTTGGCAGCGTTGGGTATCATCTCCAAAAGCTTTCTAACGGCCGACATAGGAGGTTTTGCAGAGTAGTAATCTAAATATATAGGAATAAAGTACATGAGTGAGCACAGAAACAAAGCATTCCGTTTCTGGCGATTTTGCAAGCGTTTGAAATTGGGACAGTTTGACCAATGTCACTAGAACGGTGGCAGCGATTGGGATGATGTACTGCTCTTAAACGATAGAACCTTACAAGCTAGCTCTTTGAATAATTCTAACAATTAGCACCCTACTGGCTAGCCCTTTGAACTACAATCGCCACAGGACAACCAGGAAATCAAAAGGAACAGGAAGGACAGCTGAAGACACCATTACCCTTCAAACAGATGTTAGAACAAATTCATCTTTAGTTAGTAGTGCAAAACCAAATGTACAGAGAACAGTAAGACAAAGATTTGAGTCGATACTGAAGCTTTAAGGATTAAGATAGGATGACAACTCTTAAATCGACAGTATCAATTGCCTTCATCAGAATAATCACAGAAAAAGTACAATTGAATTTTTTACAGTAAAAATACAATTAGAATTTAAAAGAATCCACACTGAAGGAATTTTACACAGGCGATGTGGTACAGAGGCTGGTTTAAGGCCTGGTTCACACTAGTGACATAACTACTACATAACAACATAGTCATAATGACATAAAGAAAAGATCAGTTTTGTCCTTGTTATGATGTGTTGTTCACACTAGAGACATAAAACATCAACATAACCAAGATATTAATAAGATTTATTATATGGCTGGTGTTTGTATAGGATATAACGCGCGCTCTGATTGGCTAAGCGAAGCGAAGCGCTAGGGCATTATTCTCCCGTAATGCCCACGGGCCGATTACGGATGATGCAAATTAGGAACAAAAACAACAAAAAGTCATCCAAAGGCCACATTTGTTTTATTTACATTGAAAATTGGTGCCTCTAGAGCGAAAAACTGAAAACACCACCAGACCTGAGTTTGGAAAAAATTAATGAATAGATTACCGTGACGCGACGACTCCTTGTGCTTGAACTAATTTTTCCCCTTTAGAACCGTTATGTTAGCCATATAATAAACAACTTAATAACCTCGACCGTTCGGTCGTTACGGGAAAATCTCAAACCTCGGCCTAGCTGTATTGACCTCGCTATCGCTCGGTCAATACGGCAAGGCCTCAGTTTGAGATTTTCCCGTAACGACCTCACTCTCGGTTATTAAGTAGTTAGTAACAACCAATTCTTATAACTAAATCTACAACAAATGAAGCCAGGGCCCGGTTGTTTGAAAGCCGGTTAACGCTAATCCAGGACTAAAAATTAATCAAGGAGGTTATTTCTCTATCCCCAAACATTCTTCAATGCTGATATTCTGCAAAATTTTAGATTAGGGGAAGTCAATCCTGAAAAAAAAAGCAGCGGAAACAACTTTCATCCAAAAGTGAAAAACTGCAACCAAAGTTTATGCTAATCCTGGATTAGGTTAATCGGCTTTTGAACAACCGGGCCCAGATCGTTAAGGAGCATTACTAGACGTGAACTCACCAATAGATGGCTTGAGAATGGGCAGATAGACCCGCCAAACTGTCTCCAGGTCCTGCCTACAGTCCAGATAAAGCGCACCAGCCACAGCCTCAAACAAGTCACCTAATACCTTTGGTACCTCCACTTCTACACCGTCATCACTGTCTTCACTCCCCAGGACGAACACACTGGAATAGATCTGCATACAGGGAAGCAGATACGTGAATTTCGCAAACACATGAATCTAAACACAAGCGTTTGCAGGTAGGTACCTATGAAGGCCGTCTATTAAAAAAATCAACCTGTTTCAGCAGCATATCTTGCATCGAAAAAGATGGCGGATGTCCGAAAACCTAAACCCTCTTAAGCCAATACAATTTCCCTACAGCCTTGCTACTTTGGCCCACAGCAGAATTGGCGTTTATTAAGCCGAGCGTGAGGCGCGATACGCGCGAAACGCGAGACACGAGCGCGAAGCGCGAGCAGAGATGGAGAGAAAAATCAACTCTCGCCTTCCGCTCCGCGCTCGACTACAGTAAGGTCTGTTATGAAGCCTACATTACTTCAACGGCTAAAAATTATCATTATACAATATACTAATTCTCTCTCGCGTTACCTCATTGCCGTCCGCTTGTTGTTCTTTCATTTCTTTTTCCTTTAAGTTCTCAACAAACTTGTTCACGATACTAAACAACGGAGGCGACAGCGACTGCAAGTGTTTAGCAAATCCCAGCTTGACAGACAAAGCTGCAAAGCTGTAGTTATTCACCACAGCAGAGCGCAGATCCGTCAGATCCCCTGGAGACATGTCACGGTGGTACATATACAAATGACGAGTCACAAGGAAATCTAAGAGCGCATCTCCTAGGAACTCCAGCTGCTCATAGCTGCAGCGCACAGAGTTGTAGTCCCGGGGCAGAGACGTGTGAGTGAATGCTTGTCGCAGCAGAGAATAGTTGTTGAATCTGTAGCTAAGTGCTTCTTCGACAGCGTCAAATTTGGCAACAAAGGTTGTGTCAGATGACAACAGCGCGCTGTCACGAGAAAGAGCGTGAGGTTTCTGCGGTAGATTTATCACGCAATCGTGTACTGATTGAAAAGAGGGAGGAAAGTTTGAGGTCGCCTGGTTTGATAATAATGCTGCAGATGATAGGAGGTGTCTTCTGGTAGGCGAGAGATCCGGAACAGTCTCTGGCAAGGTTTCGCTGTCAAATTTCTGACAAGTTGTGTCAGACGTGTCTTTACAGCGACAGTTCAAAGCTTCCTCGAGGTTCGTTATCAAGGCATCTGAAGATGAAAATCTTTTTGAAGGCTTGATATCAGTGGAAAGGAGGTGAGATGTCTTCTTCAGCTGCGATGAAGACTGGTCAGAAGTTTCTTGCACTGAACAAGGTGCTTTTGAAAAGTCCTCGCTGCTCACTACTGCATCCAACCCGCCAGTAGCTATTGTGAGGACGGAGTCTTCCGCAATCACTGGCTCCTCACTTGCCCCATCTTTGGTTTCGTCGCCTTTGGTTAGCTTCATGCCTAACCATTCCAGAAATCTCCAGGCTCCTTCAGGGCCAATGCACAGCAGGTACACACCGACCAAGGCCTCAGTCATGTCAGCAACCGCTTTGTCTGAGCAACAGTGGTGTAGGTAAGGGTCCAGCAGGATTCTGTCAGAGTTAGCCTCACTTGAAGAGCCACCACATTTGTGAGATTGTCCTTGAACACAAAATACTTTGTTCGCTAAACCTTTACCCGTTATAACATTCAAGTCAAATGAAATTGTTTTTACTCCGGTAGCAGCGCTTTATTATGTGTAAGCCTGGTGTTGCTAATGTTCAAATCTGTAGATAAAATCCTGCAGTGTGACCGGTGAAATGAAAGCTGCTGACCAGTATATTTCTTTGGTGCTGTTAGTTATGTTGTGCAAGGTGATCTAAACTTTTGAGTATTTTAACGCAATCGTCAAAGTGATGCGATTTTTTTTTAAACTGTCGTATCGCCAACGCGCGGTGAAAATCACCCGTGTAGCCACCCTCGCGCAAGTGCTGCGATGGTGACAGCAAAGAAAAATCGCAGAAAAAAATTCAATGAGCTTAACTTTTCGCGACAATAAGGCTTTGTCACTCGTGTAGTCACCACCGCGCGCCGGCGATGCGACGATTTCCAGAAAAAATCGCATTACCATCGCAAGCAAAAAATCGCTCGTGTGGCCGCGGCTTAAGTGTGACCTTAAAACAAAACCTATTGGAAAGTATTTCCTTGTCGTATGGTCTATCACGTCGTACAAAGTTATATTCAAATAGTGGTGTTTTACTACAGTGGTGATTGGGCTGTACAAAGTGGTTCTAACTTTTGAGTCTGCGGAAGAAATCATTCAACTAAGTCTACAGTATAGGTTAGTAAAGCACTCTTTAGAAGGCTTAGTACTTACTTTAATCCTTTTGGTGACACTAAGCGTAACATGCAACTATATACCTGAAAGTTCTTCCTGGACAAAGGTGCCTGCATCTTCGTCGACTTCCTCCAGCTTTTCAGAGCTCTTATCCGGCATTAGCAATAGTTGACCATCAGTTGCTCTTTCAACATCGTTGCTGTTTTCGTAGTAAAAACCAGGTGGGAGCCAGTTAACCAGGGGATTGAACATCCCGGTAAACATGTACGAGGGCAAGCCTCGCTGCCGTGCCAGATAGAACAGCTGCCGGTTACTCACTCTAAGTCCCCGGATGAAGGACAGCTTACCCTCGTTTTCATGTAAATGCTGAAAGAAGACCGAGGTAGAGACGGCGTATTTTACGAACGAGTCTCCGAGCATCTCGAGTCTCTCAAGGGAAAACACGTCACCGGTTGAGCATGTTGTCAGAGCGCGGAGAATTAGAGTTGATGGCGGGCCAGAGGCTTGGTACAAGCGGGAAAGAAAGGGATCAGTCCAAATGGCAGTGTGACGTTCGTCATTGTTTAACTCTCCTATAGGTTTATTATGATCAACTTGACAAGACGAGCCATGCTCTGGGGTGGCATTGGCACCCTCAAGTTCAGAGAAGCCCAACTTAGCCTCACTAGACTTACATTCACTTGACGACAGGACGGTTGATGCTTCGTCCTTTAACATTGAGTCACAACGATTTGAGGCTGGAGAGCCACTGTTGTAACATTTGCTTCTAGATGGACAGTTTTCTGCTACCGAGGGTCGGCCTATTTCAGGAGTGGCGTTACCCTTTGAATCCTTTGACAAGCAGTTCAATGGAGACAAAATTTCCTCACCCACCATATCCCCCATGTCAAGCTGTGGCAAAGGCACATCATTTGGCCACTGAACAGCTCCCATCCTGAGGGCCCTAGCAACAGAGGACCTTAATTCCTCAGCAACCAGAAGGGATTCTATGCGGTACAATACCGCTGGCAAAACGAACAGCTGTCGCCACAAATACCCAGGAATTGGGTGAATGGAGCACAGCTCAGGAACCACAAAAACCTTCGATTTCAGCGAGCGTTTGGAATCTTTTCCAGGCACAGAGAGATGTTGGCCTTTAGTATTCTGGTAGCGAGGAAGAAGAAAGTTTAGTCGCGAGGTGACGTGATCGACGTCCAGCATAGGTTGGTCCAAGGTCACCTAAAAAATCCAACGTTTCAAGCTTAGATTTTCGTTCACCACTGGAAAAAATGAGGAAGGAAGTCAGGCGCTGTTCATGTCTAATAACAATCAAGGGTGGGTCACATCATTACAGGAAGATTAATCCGCCCGGTCCCAACATTAATTATGCACAGTCTTTGTCCAAAGAAAATAACAGCGATAACACTAGAAAACCTCTGGGGCTAGTAATCTTTGTTTTTACAGTTCTTGGAGAGGACAAAGCCGGTTACACACGACCAATTTGATTATGTGTATGAACGACAAGTTTTCTTGGACAAGTTTTGCCTTGACAATTTTTATTTGCTGGTGTGAACGAATGAACAAGTTTTCTTAGACAAGTTTTCACTGTAGCAAGCAATACAGTTACATAGCGGACGAAAAAACAAAACAACGAACAGTGCTTTTCCCTGCCAAGTTGTCATCCCCCATTACAGCTATCTCAACAACACGACCGCTGCGCGCCCGCAATTTCTCGTTTTCCTGGTCGACCAGTACAGACAAGCATGTTCTGCACCTTGGCAAGTGTTTTCTTGACAAGTGCATTTGTTTAAACGTTAAATTACGTTAAGTCACCCTACGTTACTGTATGTATAATGTGTTTATGCCACGTTACCTTAATTTCATATCGTTTCTCGTAATATTCAGCAAAAGTAGCCGCTGCTTCTGAGTTTGGGAATGGATCAGCAGGACTGCGATCATAACAAATGTCAGCAACATAATAGCGAAGACATTTGTCGTTGTAAATTGCCGTCACTACAGCATCGGTGAAAGCCTCCATGTCTTGAATACCAGAAGGGGGCGGGTCGGTAGGATTGTCGAAGCTTCCGACTGCACTCTCAATAGAGTGCATGAAATCAAAGGCGATTTCTTTGCAGTCCGGTGCGTTTAATGAAGATGAGCTCCTGTCCTGTAAAGGCTTAACAACTACCACATAATACCCAGCGGTGGCAACAGTGGGGTCAAATTTTGGAGATACTTTCTTAAAAGAATTCTCCACTTTAGCAATATCCTTGAAGACGTATTCAGTAAATCTCTGAATTAGTGAGAGTTGATCAGAGTTGAGGAAAACAGGATTTGAGGCGCATTCAGTGACAGTCGCGGTTACTTCTCCAGCTCTGTCAAAAATCAACATCCCCGGCAGCTGTGAAATAAAAAATACAACACGTCAAACACAAGGCATTTAAGGTCATTAAACCTTCTGAGACGCAAGTCTTAACATGTTTGGTTCTTAACTCAAAGTGCGTCAGTAAGTTAAATTAGTATCACCCAACTAGTGGACGCTTTCTTTCGTTTTATTCCCAAATAAATATTTCTTCAACTTGCATTTGCTAACTTCATTATTGCCTTTCCTGTCCGACTAGTTGGGTGACACTAAAACAATTAGTCCAAACCTTGGGTAAAGGTTTCCTGAAGAGAAGTCCAAGAGTAAGACACGCCCCTGAAGAATATGCTTTACTCTGAGATCTCACAGCCCTCTCGAAGGTCCAAGGTTTGGTCAATTCCAACGTGATGGAATACAAAAAGCTTGGCCCACCACACACTGGGACATTATCCTTTAATATGGATGGAAACTGCAAGACAAATGAAGGCGTTTTGTGAGGGTAACTCTGCAAAAGTTACCAAACTAAAGTAAAAGCCAAAACAAACAACCTGTGAAGAATGGATTTTGTAACTGGGTTACACTGAAATGGGAATCTTTAAATTTATACTGAATTTGTTAGCTGGCTCATAGCTTTGGCACTTGCTAAATACATTGTATCAGCCAGTAGAAGTTTCTACCTTGCCATCTATAAGGACATCTGTGTATTTACTAAAATCCTCATGAAGCGATAAAGTATTTCATATTGTCTTGACTGCCTCTTTTGACTATCACTAGGTCCTCTTGAGACTTATGAAAACCCCAGTAGATCAGCAGGATAGCAATCCAATGATCCCATTTGGCTGCAGGGTTTTATTTTTATACCTTTCTCATGTAAGCTCTGTTCCTCTTCAATGAGCCATCCACTCCTGTACCAGAATCAGCAACCTCGCAGTCACATCTTTTATTCTCCGCAGTGAGACTGAACACTTCCAATCTAAAACAAATGTTATGTTAACTGTCAAACCAGCATGAGGTCTCACTTGTGGTGTTGAACAGTTCAGATTACTCTCATTAGTATATACCACACAAGTGAATAGTGCTTTTCAGTGCATTCTGATTGGTTAACTCAGAGGTGATTAGCCAATACTATTCTCCTCCGAGCTGCCGAAGAGGAAGAAAACAGCCTCCCGTTTCAGTTTCTGAAGAGGAAAGTATTTCAATAAACGCTTATTATTCAGCTTGTCTGTTATATACAAAAACAATAATTGTTTTTGTATATTCCACACAATAATTATTCACCTTAGCGTCGGTGAAAGTGATGGATATTTACCTCGCCGTGAATATCCACCACTATTCACTTCCACTTCAATAAATAACTGTTAACTATATCTCATAAAGAAACTCATACACTTTTCCTCACTCACACTAAACTCATACAACAAATTTATTTCCCCTGAGTGTTAAGACAGCAGGAATCCAGTAACGGCAAACATATTCTCCTCATGAGCATAATAATCTCCTTCTTATGGTACTTGTTCCAACAGCTCGTTCACAAATCAACATGATAGAAAGATAGATAGGACGAGAAGCTTTGGAGAGTGACTGCCAATAACTACACTGTTTACAGAGACTGGCCACAGAATGGTCACAGCTAACTAGGACACAGCTTGATTATTGGGTGAAGCATGGTCATCCGAGTGAGGAAAAGTCCTGAGAAGGACTGTTTGAGGTGACACTGTCTGTCAAAGTCACCTCAACGAGTCCTTCTCTGGACTACTCAATTACCCAAATGAATGTGCTTCACCTGGTTATCAAAGGACCCCTAGGTTCAAACCATTTAAAATGTAGAGAACTCATTTAGAACACAACTTAGTGTACCTGTACAAAGGCTGAAGATCCTCACTAAGTTCCTCTGCCTTGTGCAACTGCCGACATGTCTCCAAGGCAACAAGCATCTCAGACTTGACCTTAGCCCTCTCTAATGTATCTTTGTTAACTTCATCTCTACTGACTTTTGCACTGGCCTTCATGAAATAGAAGGTAGTATGAGCACATGTAATGACCCCGTGTATTTCCATTTTCCCAATGACAATTTGCAACAAGGAAAACCACCCCCCCCCAAACAATATTCTCCTTTGAACAGTAGCTTCCAAATAAAATTAGTACTTACAACACTAAACAAAATTTAACTAAAAACAAGTTTCAAGTATCAAGGAAGGTATTTGACATTTTTGTGAGAGTGAAGCAAAGAAAAAATCCAACTCCCCAACAGAATTGACCCATGACCTCCCACTCACTGGTTTGGTACCCAGTAATTGCTGGCTACAGGGAAACTAATTTCACATTATATAATTGTGGGTTGCAACTTACATTTTTTTTTATTAGAAATGCCATTATAGGTTACCTTTATGGGCCAGTAAATTGGAGAGTTTCTAGGAAGGTACATTGTAGACACAAATTCAACAGAATCGTCCATCCACAATTCCTCCATTCTACACACAGGAACAGGGACACCAACACCATTGCTAGGAAACTTGGCACAATAACTGGTTGAAACAACATGAAGGATTATAACTTTCTGAACAGTATTCCATGTAACAGTTGTAACAACAGCTTACTTCCCGAGCAGAAAGACAAATTATTCGAATCCATGAAAGAAAGTTCACATGTGAAATTCAAAGCTATTGTGTAATAGTTCCCTGTGGTATTGTTTGCTCTTAAATTCTTTTCTGTAGAGTAAACAGGACATTTCCATAATAGTCTTTGGATAAAATCTTCAAGTGTGACTACTTAAAAGAAAAATGTTGAGAAGTATTTACCTGAGGTACTATTTTACTAGATGAGACAGTTACTAGATGAGTCCGTGAATGAAATCAGGATGATCTGCATGGATACTGACATGTTTGTATGAAACGTACATGCCAGATTGGTAAGACATTTCATAAAAGTTTTACACATAGTTGATAAAACTTAAAGTACCTGTTGACAAGTGATATGCTGGACAATAGATCCACCTTGGGTCCATTCTCCCCGAAAGGTTCATAGGCTTCACCTTGGTCTTCATGGAACAATTTCTTTATGTTGTGGGATGGTCGCCTGCAGCTGTTAGAGCACCTCTCCAATAAAACATTCTCCATTTTGTGCAAAACCTGAGTAATAAAAAAAATCAAGGTCACACCAGGCTATTATCTGCCAAAAACTATAAACATATGGTAAGCATAAATATCCTTAACGCTGCTCTCTGGTAAAAAAAAACTATTTAATAATAAATTGAAAACACACACAGCAACTACAGTGGTAACACACACAAGAAAAGAACAAAACATACATCTGCCACTGACAATCTTCTCACAGTACCTTGAAGTTCTGCTCAGTCTTAAGCTTTTCTTCTTCTCTTACAAGAAAAACAACTTTGGCACCAGCAGACTTCACTCTCTTTTTCACATTTAGGAAATGTGTGTAATGCTTAGGCATCCCTAGTCGCATCAAAAGACTACATCTATGCACATACAACTCTTGTTCCACTTCAAATGTTGCAAAAATTATGTTAACCGATCCATCCTGAATACACTCCATAACATTGTTCCCTGTCTCATCTGAGAAACCTTGCTCAAGTGTTCCTTGTTTGGATTTGTTACCACAGACAAATGCACTTTTTAGGAAACTGTACTCTGGCATGCTATCTGATAGCTTGTTAATTAGAACGTTCAGTGCCTTTGCTATGATTACACTTGGGACAAGAACAATGCACAAAGGATCATCACACTGGGTCTTGACACCATATGTTGACTGCAGGCTTGATGAGTGAAATGTTCCTGTACATTCTGTCTGGTTTTGGAACTGTTGCGAACTTGAACACATCAATGACATTTCAGCATTATGTTCAAGTTGTTTAGTGCTTGATGAGTTCACGTCTGAAACTAGGTTTTCCTGGGATGTTGTACTCAGATCAGTAGATTCCTCATTAAACTCTGCCTTAAGATGCATTGACATATGATGCAAAAGCTTTGTCATCATGTCTGTTAAATCATCCTTACAGCCCTTTACTTTGTATTGCTCTGACAGCTTAAGAATAAAGCTCATTTGTGTTCTGCAAAACTGCAGAGTGAGAAGGTCATACTTCTCACAACCCCTTCTTTCAAGCTTCTTAATCTCTGCTAAGACTATGTTAGCAACATAAGCAGTCAGCAGTGGCCCTATCATTGAAAGAACCTTGTAGCATTCAGTAAAGATATGTTTAACAAACACAACACACTCTTGTGAAGACTTATCCAGTGGAATGTCTTTCAGGAAAAGAAGAGCTTTCTGAATGATTTCTAGAAGCTCACATGTAAATTGGTCATTCCCTGACCAGCACGTATAGTGAACAATTTCTTCCTCAACTTGCTCTCCATATCTATTCAAAGCCAGCAGATCACTAGAAATAGAGGGCTTACAGTGGAACAGTTCTGCCAATGTGTTGAGGAACCTTTCCAAATGTAGAGGGCTTGTCAGATGGTGTTGAATCTCAGAAGAAACACCAACCATTTTTGGCTTTAAATTCAGCATATACTCTTTTACCAGGATTGCAAATGGATGATCTGCAACTCTGGCAAGATGGCAATCATCAAAAACAATCAGAGTAAAGGACATTAAGTCCATTAGTCCAGCTCTTAAAACCTTCAGAAAAAGCCTTCCTTTTGTAACCATAACATCAAAGCTGGGAACTAAGAAATGCCCTTCTTTCATAAAATCTTTATCATCAAAACATGTTTTCACAGATAAAAATCCCTGGTTAGACGTCGCTCTCAGGAATGGTTTGACAATTCCAGCTAAAAGTAAGAGAACAAGAACAAATTATTGAGCAAACAAATATTTTTGAGTTTGTAAACCCGAGGTGAATCTTGTACACAGGGGAGACATACATGACTGTTAAGTTCACAATTTACGCTCTGCAGAGGCTGGCATCATATGATTATAGGTTTATAAATAAATATCTCTCACACCTACCACTGATTTACAGTGAATTTCACTGTAGGTTCCTCTTATAAAAACTGGCATTTCCCTGCCTTTCACAATAGCCCTGGGCTGACAATAAAATAAACCTTTCCATAGTTTTTGAAGTCATTTTTTTTTAATTCAGGAAAAAGACAATTCTTATCAACAATGACACATTAGCACTACTGAAATACATGCATGACACTACTTACAATACAGCTACTTACAGTTGCACTTGTGCCTGACAATTATAGGTGGTTTTCACCTGATGTCATAAAAAACTAAAATTCAAAAGTAAAGAGACTTTTCCATTTTTAGCTTCATATCATACATGTAAAAGACATTTTACATGTTTTCAGCTCAGTAGCGCGCTTTGTTTTGGAAAAAGAGCAGTTTGAATTTCAGATTTTTCAGAGTGCGTGACATAAAGGTGACTGCTTAGAAAAACATCACGTACACGAAACCGTCTATTCACCACATGTTTTTGAGGTCTGAACAACCAATGTGTTAAGTGTCTTTGCGAATGTTCGCAAGTTCAACAGAGAGATGAAAGGTTTTGACGTAGCCAAAGTAAACTCCAGATGTTTCCAATGGTATCCGACCGCCATATTGGTGGTCATCTGAATGGACACCAACATGGCGCCTCCATACTGTTCTCTGTAATTTCAAGTGATAAATTTTGCCGAATAACTCAAGTAAGGGATATCACATGGCCCTGAAACTTTAACAGATTATTTCTTTCTCTCTTTTCTACAATACCTAAATAATTTCTTGACTTTATTTATTGAATACTAAGCAATTTTATTTTTTACTTGCGTGACATGAAAACCAAGAATACCATAGTCTTAACTTACAATATCGAATTACACTAAGTAATCATCAATCAAACATCAATTCACCAATTTTACTAATTTACTTACAATACTTATAGTGCAATATGGAATACTTCCTATAATACAGTGCAATACAAAACAATACCATACAATACAATACAATACGATACAATACAATACAACACAACACAATACTTCTTATAAAACATTGTTAATTATTACTGCCTTGAAAGAAAAGAAGTCATCCTGACTGGCGGGCAAACAAAGCCAATTTAGGGGATTTTTGCCATGACACTACAAAGAGGTACAGTCCAACATTTGCCACTACTTTACAATACAATACAATACAAATCGTATGGGCAAGTGACAAACCATTTACAATGTTTTATCGATAACATTCATCCAACCGAAAATAAGGTCACTAGAGAAGGTATGACATCTGTAAATCAGAATAATTATTATAAATCTTCTCATGATGAACAGTTACTACAGAAAAGATGACCTGCTTCCCAGCAGCCCAATACTCAATATTTTTCATTTTACAAAGACATCGGAATGTATCCTTCCTCTGGATACCAGACTGAATGCTACTCTACATAAACAGGGTCTCCATAACTTTTTCTACACATGAGTAGTACGCATGTGTGCATAGCAGACAAGATGCTTATTTCGAAGCTCTTCACTATAGAGTAGTTTTTGTGACTCAAAATTGCTGAAACCTTGACCAAAATGGTCATTGAAACTGGAAAATGACATGCGCAACCTACTAGAAGATGCCAATTTATTTGAAGGTACCAATGAGGGAAATACTATGGCAACTCTTAACAGCATCCAAGAAGATTTCAAGAAACATGTCAACAAAAGGATGTCTCTCAATTGAAAAATCTTTAGATCACCTGTCAACTCAAGTGGATAAAATATCATCTTCATTGGATCAAGCATTTGAATATTCATATTCATACAACATCAAGCTTGTAGGCGTTCCTGAAGTTAAGCAATGAGAAAGCATTAATGAAAGGTTACAACTTTTCAACACAATTAGAGCTGAAATTCATCCTTATGACCTCAACATTGCCCATTGAGTGCCAACTTGTAACATGTCTGATGGTCGGCTGAAGCCAATTATCTGTAAATTTACTCGGCGCACTGCCCATGAACATGTAATGGCATCCCGTAGAGAAGTAAACAGGAACGCTCCTGTAGATATTGGCCTCCAAGAGAATACATCCTTAGAACATGCTGCTATCTACGATCACCTTTCCTCATGATTGGAGAGTTTATTGTCTGACACCAAGAAAATAAAGGAAACATATCTTTTCTCATTTTGTTGGGCCAAGAACTCAACCATCTGGCTGGGGAAAATGAAAGCTCTCATCCGATCGCCTTTAAAAATTCAACCAATCTGTCCAGTCTCACAGCTCACCCAGGATCTTGTGGTGATGTCACTACTTCATAAGAACATTAACAAACAATCTACTAAGGTAAACAAAACACTCCTAAGCAAGCTTCCATATTTTAATTACAGTGATCTGATCTCCGCACATGGCCAATTTAATAATATTCTTAATTCCTCTCTTCCCACCAAAAAATATCCAACTACAGACCCATATCACTACTTTCAGTCTTCAACCGAATCTTCAAAAAAATGATTTATATTTGCTTGAAATCATATCTTGAAAAGTTGAGTATCCTCTATGATTCACAATATGGTTTTCACGAAAAGCAGTCCACTAAAAATGCTATTTTGGAAATCACCAATCTTTACTGATTTACAAAAAGCCTTTGACACAGTTGACCACTCAATACTTTTAAAGAAACTTGACCATTAAGGAACATGTATATGTGGGATGGTGAATGACTGGTTTACCTCCTACCTTACTGGCAAATAATTGAAATTGGTCCCTTGAACATATCTAAGAAAATGACAGTATTATCTGGGGTTTCCCAAGGGTCAGTCCTAGGGCCTCTGCTTTTCCTTATCTATATAAATGATATTTGTAACAGCTGTAACCAAATGAAGTTTTATCTATTTGCAGATGATACGAATCTTTCATATGCAGATAAAAACCTAAAATCCCTGGAATCTACGGTTAACAATGAGCTTTGTAAGCTGTACGACTGGCTAATAGCAAACAAATTATCTCTAAACATCAAAAAATATAATTACGTCATTTTTCAACCAGGACAAAAAATGTCAAATACGAAGTTAATTTAAAAATATTAAATCATCATACCACCTCTTACACATCTTTGGAACATAAAAGTTGTGTTAAATATTTAGGCATGCTTATTGATGAGAACCTCTCCTGGAAACACCATATTTTACATATAGCCTCCAAAATAAGTACATCGATTGGTATTATTGCTAGGCTAAGACATTTCGCACCACTTAATACTTTACAAATTATATACAGATCACTGATTCAACCCTATTTATCATATGGTATATCAGCCTGGGGCCAAGCAGACAAAATCCACAGAAACAAAATCCTATGTCTTCAGAAACGTGCCCTTTGCCTCATGTGTTTTGGTGATTATAAAACTCATGCAGTACCCTTCTTCATCTCTTCCAGTCTACTAGCTCTAGATCTTCTTTACTTCAAGTCAGTTGCCATCTTAATGCATGATGTCTCAAATAACACATCACCACCTCAAATAAGTAATTTATTTAATTACCAGTATAATATTCATTCAGATAACACAAGATAATCAGCAAGAGGTAACTTCTTTCTGGAACACTCTAGATTAGACAAGCAAAACATGTCTTTTTCAACGAACGGTGTTAGAATCTGGAATAACTTATCTAATGAAATTTGTCAAATGCCTAAAGCCAAATTTAAACGCAACATTCCCAATATGCTCCTTCAGAAACTCTCGCAGGCAAATGAGTATATTGATCTACTGGATTTGAATATGCCTTGAAAGCTAACCTCATTACATTTACATTATCCTTCCAACTTCTCATGTAACCTGTCTAATTCTCCTGTGAATCTCTGTCTTTCCCACATGTTATACTGGTCAACATTCAATGATTATTATCATTATTTTATTTTATTTTCTCCCTTTTTTAAATCCGTAAACTTTGTTTTCTTGGTTTCATTATCTGACTTCTACTTTATACTTAGTTCTGTAAGCTTATTTTAATGTATTGTATGAGAATACTTAAGTCTACTTAGTATTGTAATAAAAAAAATTGTAATTTTACTTAGTATTGGTATTGTTGTATTCTACTTAGTATCGTGATTCTATGCATCAAGCCACTGCTCGCCTCAAATAGCTGTAGCTAACTACAAGCATTGTGGTACATCATATTTTGTATATTTCAATAAAAAATATTTTCCTAATAAACTTGAATAAACTTGAATAAACTTGTGTACTTTAATAGTCCGTTTTACAGGTGTGTGTTCAGTAACCAGGCCTTAAAGTAGAAGCAAGGCTGGGTGTGACCTTGTTTTGACACCAACTTCACTAATTTTCTTGTGTAAATCTTGTTTTTGTTAGGCACATTAATAAACACATTAATTTGTGTGGTATTCTTGTCACTCCAAGCCACATCCCACAAGCTTCACATTTTCATCCCTTGTTTTATTCATGCAGGTTCTTGAGCCTGGGTATTAGCTATGCTATGCTGATGAGGCCTAATAAGGTCGAAATAGCTGTCCATGGCTGTTAATGCTCAGGCTCAAACTTTATTTGGTAGATTTAAGGGGTAATGCCTGCTACCACGTGGCCTTAGTGCCTAATGAGTGGCTTTCAGCTTACCTAAACACATTAATTTGTGTGGTATTCTTGTCACTCCAAGCCACATCCCACAAGCTTCACATTTTCATCTCTTGTTTTATTCATGCAGGTTCTTGAGCCTGGGTATTAGCTATGCCATGCTTATGAGGCCTAATAAGGCTGAAACTGCTGTCCATGGCTGCTAATGCTCAGGCTCAAACTCTATTTGGTAGATTTAAGGGGTAGTGCCTGCTACCATGTGACCTTAGTACCTAATGAGTGGCTTTCAGCTTACCTAAACACATTAATTTGTGTGGTATTCTTGTCACTCCAAGCCACATCCCACAAGCTTCACATTTTCATCCCTTGTTTTATTCATGCAGGTTCTTGAGCCTGGGTATTAGCTATGCTATGCTGATGAGGCCTAATAAGGCTGAAACAGCTGTCCATGGCTGCTAATGCTCAGGCTCAAACTTTATTTGGTAGATTTAAGGGGTAATGCCTGCTACCATGTGGCCTTAGTACCTAATGAGTGGCTTTCAGCTTACCTAAACACATTAATTTGTGTGGTATTCTTGTCACTGGATGCCACATCCCACAAGCTTCACATTTTTCATCACTTATTTTATTCATGTGGGTTCTTGAGCCTGGGTATTAGCTATGCCATGCTGATGAGGCCTAATAAGGCTGAAACTGCTGTCCATGGCTGCTAATGCTCATGCTCAAACTTTGTTTGGTAGATTTAAGGGGTAATGCATGTGGTCATAGTACCCAATGAGTTGCTTTTATTTGGTAGATTTAAGGGGTAATGCATGTGGCCATAGTACCCAATGAGTGGCTTTTAGCTTACCTAAACACATTGATTTGTGTGGTATTCTTGTCACTCAAAGCCACATCCCACAAGCTTCACATTTGTATCAAAACAATGCAAGGTCAACCCCTGTCTCCCTGCTACTCAAAGGCCTGACTAAACAGTTGACACAATTGTGAAATGGATAAGACGTACCCATTCATACCGCTTACCACTTTCGTCATCCACCAAAAGAACCATTATTCCTGCTTTCTTAAAACGCCTCCGAGCCACTTGAAATAACTGGAAAGCTATGAATAGTTTGGACTCTTCTTCCGCCACACAAACCACACTCGTGCCTTCATCATCCAAAGCTTTTTCAACTAACTCAACCGCGTGATGCGGCCGGCGAAATGACATTTCTTTAGCCCCTTTAGCTCGATCCATACTCAAATCATGAGAATTAAGGACAAATATTACGCCCTAATAATAAATTAAACAATTTTTTTGCCGGCCGTTTAGATGGTAAATTCGCCATGTTATCCGCCATGTTTATGCACGTATCAATTTCAAGCCGCGGTGGGGGGAGGGGAGGCCGGGCATAGGCGGGGTGTTTGACGTAAGAAGTGTGCCCGTGGCAGGGGCTTTTGAACGTTGCGGCGTGTGGTCGGGACATTTGACTTTAACTGTTAGTGGGGAATTTGTACTCTTTAGAACGATGATAACATCCCTGGGGTTGGGCATTTGAACAGAAAATGCCCGACCTCCTCCCCCGCCCTCCCATCCCCCGCTCCCTCTGCGGCTTAACATTGATTGGTGCATTATTTATTCGTACCCAGGCTCAGAAGGGCTCAGAATGGTTTTCGGAAAAACATTATGGGGAGTTAGGGCGACCTCGTTCCCAGGGTCTCTCCTGGAGGGGAGGAAACGCAGGCGAGGCATAGGCACCCCAGATACTTATATACTCGATCACCTCCCCGTATTCCAGCGACATATTGCACGCTATGTCACACGAAACTTTAGAATAAAGGACGGTTATATCAGCAACTTTAGCTGATGCGAGATGATGAGATGATTTTCTAAAAATAGGAACACAACCGAAATGATCCTTAAAAAACAAATAACGTCGCATTTTAAGGCGGACAATGTGCAAAAAACAGGAGCCTATTGCCCGTTCCGAAATTCAAAAGGGAACTGGGGCGAGTTTTAAATTTTGAAGTAATCGATAAATTGACACCATCACATGAAAGATAACATTGAGATTGGTCGTTTGACCAAGTTTAACTCTTTTAGGTTGAACAGAGACCAAGTTATGGACCTTGAAACATAGCTCAAATTCCATACAAATGTGACAGCGTCCCCCAAAACCATGCGCTGTCACAACATTAGAGAGATTTGTATGGATTTTGAACCATGTTTCAAGGTCCGTAACTTGGTCTCTGTTCAACCTAAAAGAATCAAACTTGGTCAAACGACCAATCTCAATGTTATCTTTCATGTGATGGTGTCAATTTATCGATTACTTCAAAATTTGAAACTCGCCCCAGTTCCCTTTTGAATTTCGGAACGGCCAATCAATGGGAGCGTACAACTCCCATACTAAGCCTATGTCACGGCATTTTTACAGAGCGATTTATTTTAAGTGAAAAAGCAGTTCCGGTACACGTGATACGGCATCATCATCACCTTTCTTTTGTTCTAAAGTTTCTTAGCTTCGCAGAAAAACTTTAGAACAAAAGGAAGGTCGAGGAAAAGTTTCGCACGAGAGAATGGGGCCCCTGAGGGAGTCCCATATTTGCGGAAATTTCAATTTAAAAATAAATCGGTCTGTGAAAACTCCGTGACAGGAATATAGGGCAGTTGTACGCTCCTAGTGATGGGCTCCTGGCAAAAAGCTTTCCGTGGGCTCACCTTGTCCAGTAATTGCTTGAACTGTTGCCACCGCCGGTACTTCAACTGGTATGTATCTCGTCACCATAATCTTACAATTCAATGTTTCGTACGCAGCAATTTCTTTTTTACCGGCATGGTAAAAATGCCACGAGGAGTTGAAATACATGGGTAGGACTAGTGCGGGCTATCTCATAAACTGTTTGCATGATAAAGATACGACCAACTTAACCCCATGGTCTTCGGAGTGGTACTGTGTGAAGTTAATCCTGACATGTTTAAAATTTATCAGCTTTCTTCGATTTACCAGCCTTTTTTTCTCTTTATAAACATAAACCAAAGAACAATACGGAAGTACTTGTAACACAATAAAAGTACTTTTGCTACTATTGAATTATTTTTGAAATGGACACGAAAGAAAACTTCACCCGGTAAATCGCAAAATACAACTGTGTAAAATTCTACAACCTCGTAAAATCATAGGCCTTCTTAATTCAGGATCAAAATTCTGACATCAACACACAAAATCACGAAATGATATTTTATACCCAAATATTTCCTGGCAATTAAATTTTCACTACTAAACAGCACCTGAACATATATCAGCCTATAGAAAAATGCACAAACGTACTCATTATGCTCTTGCATGGGAAAACATATTTTTCCAGATAGTTTTCATTTACTAAAGCCGGGGTTAGAAAAACAAACAAACTAAAGACTATAAACTGTAGACTTATAAAGCCTCAAACTATGGACTTTAATCTTATAAAGCCTCTTTTCCGACTATTGCGACTATTTTTAGTTAATTAATGCTGGTCACCCGACTAGTTTAGCTTCAAAGTTAATTTGGGTGCCCAGTTACTGTGTTTATTTCTATTCTCATGTCCTACTTTTCAAACGTACCATTTGTAAGTTTTTTAAATTTACAGTAAAAATAAATTTTGTTGTTGTTTTACGTAAAATGAATTCGATCCTAATCATGATGCCACCATTTTTCCTCGTTCCTTGCTACTTCCCATACACCTAATTACAATAGTCCTTACTTATATAATTTTTAACCTCGTCGATTGCATTACAATGCTACGTGCTAACTGATTTTTTGTTAACCGTCCCGCATGAAGAAGTTCAATCACCTTCCACTGTGTTCTAAATGGAGCGTGCGATTAAAAAATCTTTCACGACTATCTCCACATGAGTCCACTTTTACTGAGCTTTAGGGTAAATTCACCGGAAAATTCCGGCGTTTTGTTGTCCAGGCCCTTAACGTTAACAATCTTTCAGCGGTTAATATCCGTTCCTTTAAAACGCGTTCACAAAACGCGTTCGCGAAAAGTTTTTTAAGCAAAAAAGAGGACACTTGCTTGGAATTCGTACATTAGTGAGAAATTAAAGCGGTGTTTTCTTGTAAAGATTCGTAACCATTTCTCTGCGTCGTAAAGCACGAGATACACATTTTTTTGTAAAGGAATATGGCGAGACGAAGAAGCTGAGAGAAAACAGCAAATAATATCAACAGCACAATCACTGCAGGAGCAACACAGAGAATAGCCACTTGAATCCACTGTAAGACCACTATAATGCTTTTGTTGGGTCCTTCAGGGCGAACGGCAGAGGAGGCGAGAGTGGCAGTTGTGACGTTTAGAATCGATATACAGGACAGAGCCACCAAGGACAGTGTTTCCATTCTTTCAGCTGCTTGGTCACGGTATGGCTGTTTGACCAGATGATGGACTACCATCAGAACACACGCCACTGACATACACAGGAAACAAATCATGGAGTTTGGAATGAAGGCGCGAAACATTATAAGGATCAGCCGTCGACCAATCAGAACACTTTCCCAGTAAAGCGTACCCTGGTCATGCGCATTGGGAGCACGGAATGGACCGTATAAAATTTGGGAGATTTCATCCGTGCATCCATCACGGTTGCCATGCGAAACGCTCCCAGAGAGGGGTAGGGATGCGAGACTTGTGTACTCGCAGGAGGGTGTAGCAAGGGCACCTTGATTTGTACTCCTTCGAAAGCATAAAAGCCAGTAAACAAGGTATGGTAACGGAAAAATACAGGCACAAACAAAACCTTTCCAAGAAAGGGTTTTGTTGTACAGTTTATGAGAACCCCAATAAAGGACACCCACGAATGGGGCCACAAAAATGATGTTAAAAGCCAGAAGACCATATTGCCACCACTGCCAGCAAACAATGTTTCCGTCGAAGTAAAGACGCCATTCCGAACCGATAGATACACAGTGCATCAGCTTGAGAGACGTTTCTGCAAGACGCTCGTAACCTAGCAGCATTATTTCCATGGCAACAGCAACGTAGTGGGCCAACGATGGTTTATACTTCTTCAGTGTGAGACTGACAACCAAGTGAAGACAGTAGATTACAAAAACGTGTACTATGGCTGCGAAAACCAGAGCAGAGAGAAAAATCTCTTTTGTGACAGCTGTCAACCCAGCGAATGGACAGCCGATTCCTTCGTCAACTATACGGACTTGAAAGTTAAAAACAGAAACTACAGTAGCAATGTACGGAACTTTGATCATCATATTTTCCAATGAAGTAGTGCTGAGAAGCTCCACCACTTGATAGAAGTAAAATGTAATTTTAAGGTAGCCATTTTCATGATCGTCCTTTCCATGGCACGAGCATTCGTCCAATTCCTGTCGACCGTCTTTCCTAAACCAAAAAATTTGATCTTTCAGAAAATGGACAAGAGGAGGCTTCTTTAACAAATAGACTGTCAACCCGATAGTGTAGAGGGCCATTAAGATCCACAACAGGTAATTCCAACGACATTCCTCCGACTTTCGGCATTCCGTTGAAAGCAGTGTTTCAGAAAACCCAGGGGCACATTGGCCACAAAGAATTCCAGATCGGTTTCCATAACAACTGTTGTAGTCGTTGTTCTGTAAAGTGACAGATGGCGTACGACAATATTCCTCGGGGCATGGCACAAATGTCAGAGAGGAGAAATTGCTAGAGTTGGTGACTTTGTAGCCCCAAAAATCAGGCTTGGCCACGATGTTCTGCGGTCCATTACAATGAGCGCCAAAGGGGCATTCGATGCATCCGTTATCGTTTTTAACTGGCGATAGTCCTCTAGAAAATCCCCTGTGAAGACCGTACATTCTAGGAGGACACATCTGACAAAAGAACATTTCAGTTGTGACATTAATACGGCAAAAAGTGTTGTCTTGCCCGCCGTCATAATGAAAGTGGGTGTAATTATCAAACTGAAGGGAGCTACCGATTGCACATTGAATCGTTGAGTTCATATCCACAGAGAAGAAGCCACCAGAAAGTATTCGCAAGATAGGCTGCGGTGACAGTCTCTGAGAAAAATTAGTTGCGAAAGACGTGTTCTTTATCATGATTGGGCCTCCGCTATCAGAATGCAGAAATCTGCCAACTGTAAACTTATCACCTCTGTAAGTTCCATCTCCTTTTGTGCGTTTAAAAACGCAGCACTTGAGAACGACCTTTGCACTTCCGTACCCAACATAGACATGGCCAGTGTCCCCTATGGCAAAGTTATCTGAGAAAGTACATCTTCGAAACATCGTATATCCATTGATGATCTGAATGGCGCCTGCAACAGATCCACCGTTATTTTCAAATGTGCTGTCTTCAAACAAAACATGATTAGTATAATTCCATTCAGGATGGATGTTTCTGCTTTCGCGAGCTTTGACACAGCCCGGTTTCACGAGTTCGTCGGAGTCGAAAAGAAATAGAAATACTCCCTGGCCTGTGACATACCCAGGCAAACTTTTGTATCTTGTTATTATCCACTCATTCGTTTCGAGACTAAAACCGTCCCGGAATTTGCAACCACGTATGTTAACCCTCTTGTTACCTTTGGCAAGCAAAACAAACGAGTTGGCTGGGCGACCGATAAAGGTGACGTTTTTCATATCGATGTTAACTTTTGTTAAAATTGCTTTGCGTGCAGGAGGAATTATGACTCTGATAGCAAAGTTAGAATTCTCAGCCAAGACTTCCTTCTGAATGTGAATGTGCTCGAAAAGCGTGTTGCTGATTTGAAGCCGCACGTTAAAAGTGTTGTTCAGAAGACCAAAGAAGTCCCTGAGATTATTTAGAAACGTGCAATTGTTTATGCTAACATCCAAAGAAAAATTGCTTTCGTTTGAGGGGAATTTGTCAAAATACTGTATCCCGACACCAAGCGATGAAGACTTTACTGTTACACCGCTGAGTCGTATTTTTAAGTTGGGGGTTATACTAATGGCTGAAAACCTGTGATTTCTAACAAACGAAGTGTTCATAATGCTGATCGTTCCAGATTCAGCGCCATTTCCTTTCACTGCAAAAATCGCCGCCCTCTTTGGTCGGTTGTAACTGTTGTCGTAGATCCGTGATCCTTGCACACTTAAATAAATTGTTTTGTTTGCTTTAACAAAACTTCGAATTGTTAAGCATCTTGTCTCAGAGTTATTCCTGCACTGTAACCCAAAAAACGCTACCGAAGCCATCTTGACGCAAGAGTAATAAAGACTTCGACTGACATCAAAACGATTTCTCTCGAGATTAACATTTCGGTATGTTTCTTTAGTAACAGCTGTGGGTAAACGGATCATAAGGAAATGACCCTTCCCTGCCACACACGTGACATTTTCAACTACTACATGTAGATAAATCGTGCGGGAAAAATTCCGCGTTTTATCCGAGAAAAAAACAGCACCTCTTTCTGTTGTCGACGCGCTCAATCCATTTTCCAGAAATTTTGTCTTGTAGATGTTTATCGAAAACTGTACATCTGTCTTGGAATGGACTTCTTCAAACTGGGTATTTAAGCAGACAGAATTATTTTGAAACAGAGAATTGCGAACTGTGACATCGACGCTCTGGCTTGTTTTCACTTGAACTGTGATTGCTACCTTTTGGGTGTCTCTGCAGATGCAATCTGCTATTTCAACATAGCTAGAGTCCGTAAATTTTAGAGGCGTTCTGAGGAAGGATACATTTGCTATTTTCACATAGCTACAGTTCCTGAAATTTAGAGGAGTTCTGAAGAACGATATGCCGCTTAAGGTTATGCGCAATTTTTCGTGTGATCGATCAAAATGAAAGCCGTTTCGACAGGTCACGCGAGCTCGTGTTCGGCTCAAGCTGGCAATTGTCACATTTCTTGTCACACGAATTCCCTGACGATGCGCATGCGCGGTTGTCCCATTGCAATCGAATGGCTTTCTCTCAGTTCCGTTGCCATGAAGAACAACACGCCCGCCCCAGACCACACGGGTAACAGCCATTTCTATGGTTCGACATGGGTGCTGTCGAGTCCCACAATTCTCGATGTCGCTTCCAAACAACGAAACATGAACCGTATTGCGTTGATACTCGAGGCATCCTGAAATTTAATACAGCCACAATCAAATCTTAATTAACTCTTTCATAGAGAGGTGAAAGCTTGAATCAAATATTATCTAATTTGCTCTAACACGCCCAATCGCAGGCTAACCTTGCCTCTTTTTTCTCGTTACCTAATCGCAGACCATTTATTATCAGGTTCAAAAGCTACCCAACAGGAAACTGATTTCTTACTTATAATATTTCTGTAACATTGTGTTTCTGCTGTATGGAATTTATGAAATGAAAGGAAAACAAAAACGGAGAATTATAGAAAAAATACCATGCAAGGTGGTTCCGCTAACTTTGTAGTCTGTAGATCAAGTTACTGGAACCTTCACCATAATTCAAGAAGTGTTCACCAGCTTTCCTCTAAATTCGTACACAATAATAAGTATAGCATTTCCGATTTATGTAGGCTATCCTTTTGCCGGTTATACAAGAAAGCTAGGCAAGGAAAACCAAATGGTTTCACGAAATATTTCGTAGGAAATCTAATTAGTATCAGTGTTATTCAGAGGTATAATGTGGTTTTCGTTCTTTGATATTCTTGCCAATTTCGCTCAAATTGCTATATTCGACTACGTTATTTGACTAAACTAACCTGTTCTAACGCTACAGAGAACAAGGAAAAGAAATCCACAAAGTAACCAACAATCGATCATCATGACCGACACGCGATACATGCAAACTAATTCCTCAGATGCTTTGCACGAGTGAGGACAAAATTTGAATGATTTGCGTTTTCGGTCGAAAACGAAATAATTCCCCTGTATGTCATACGTGTATGAAAATGAAATTAAGGCCCAAAATTAACATAAACATTTTCCCGTTTACATCAAGATCTATGACAAAAATAACGTTGACAATTTCAGCAAAACAACGCTCGATTTGTTGGAAAAAATTTATTGAAAATGTGCGTTAGAAGACGCCTGTGGGTCATGTGTACACGATATACGTGTTGTGTCCAACTGCAACTTCCTTCTCCCCCGCCCTGCACAAACTGGGCAAAAACCTTATTTAGCGGTCACTAAGGCCGAGTCAGTTTGAGTCTCTCCTCTTCCCGTCTCCTGTAGTTCCAGGGGACGGGACGAGGAGAGACCCTGGGAACGAGGTTGTTTGAATACCGACTTATGAAGGTCTCCTGCGCTATTTCTGGAACTTTTCTTGGAGGGCGGTGTAGCAGCTCTCGTAAGGTCTCACGAGATTGGCTTGCTACCCTTACAGAATGCATCATCACTAGCGTTTAACTGAAATCGCCATGATCAATGAATTTCTGCAGCTTTTTAGAGGAAAATTAAGTTCGATTTATCTTATCTTCTCAGATTGAGCTTGAACTTTAAGATCTTTGGCACATTTCTAATAGTGAGTGAGATCCTTGTTGATCGCTTTAAGGTGTCACCTAGCCCTGCCTGACAAGCGTCTAAATTTGAGACCTTGTCAGTCACAACGTCACACGTTCTCTCCGCGATACCATGCAGATAATTATGGTAAAGGTCTTCTGTCAAGAGAAACAAACTCCTAGGCTCTAACAACACAGACATGAAATAACGATTGTCCAAGCTCAACGAAGACTGATCCGATTTGTCCTGGAAAAAATGGAAAGAGAGAAATTAAGGAGTAAAGTTACACGGGGAAATAAAGCTGTCTCTACCAAGAGTAATACTTGTGAGTATGGACTGAACACTTTTAAGTACAGTGCACAGAAAATCTCGAACTCCTTTCACGATAATTTAAGAACTGTTCCCGCCATTGTATGTATCGCAAATTCAAAACATGACTTTCGATACCTGTAATTGTTATTTATGTTTTACTTTGACTTACAAATTAAAAGTTATATATCAGATAAACTTAATCTAATTTTAAATTTAAACATGTAAATACGATTGCAATAATCTTTTATTAAATTAAAATTTTTTTGAGCTAAGTTTTATGTTTTTCAACTTGATGCTTCTGCTGTTAATGCTAGGAGCCTAACGAGCTCCAATTGGTGGGAGTATAAATAAAGTAGGTACCATATACATATCTCCAAATGAGCAGGCATGTGAAGAAATGCCGGAGCAAGGCCGATACCAGTTCTTACATCGATTCGATAACAGTGGACATTTACGATATTTGGACCTTTTTCGATATTGATAAGCCAACTTTAGCCTACTGGCAATAATTTTCACTAAACGCAGCAGGAACCAGTTAAGAACAAGTAGAGAACCCATAAGCTACTGGACTAACATATTCTCATGTAAAATGTAATTTATTTAAGCTCGATGGCGTGAGGAGTGGTTGCCCAATCTCCCGAGCCAGGGGCTCAGGTATTAAACGTTCGAGCATTCCGGATCGACTTGGAATTTAGCAGTGTTGTTTTTTTGAGGAGAGGGGAAAACCGGAGTACCCGGAGAAAAACCTCTCGGAGCAGAGAAGAGAACCAAGAACAACCCGGACCACATAGGTCGGACCACATGGGTGGGAGGCGAGTGCTCTCACCACTGCGCCATCCCTGTTCCCTCAAATAAGGTAGTCTTGTCTATGTTTATACCGATAAAGCATACCTCAGCTTCATAAGCTGACTTTTTTAAAGGATGGTAGAAATCCAGAAAGGTGTGTGAACCAAGATTGATCGTAGAAACAACTGGAAAAAACAAGGGTCCGTCTTCATGCGGCTGAAACAAAGCAAAACAGGGTCAATAATGTGATCCTCACAAATGTTTTTTCCTTTTTTTTCCAGAAAATGTGGCAAACTACCCAGGTTAAGAGTATCGAATCGAATGTGCGCTTCGAAAAATAACCATAACCCGAAAAATTGCATGTTCAGGATGAAAACTGCAGCCTCAAAAGCGGACGTTTTCTGAAGGAAAGCATGAAGAGAAGAGAAGAGAAATATTGGAGTCAGTGAGGGGTTAGATAGCGGAACCAAACCATAACCTTTCTTTGGACGAAACATACATTTTAACTGGAACAACAAACGAACTACAACTTTTTGCAAGGTCTGTCTGTGCTTATTTCGCCCTTAAGGGGGTACTGCTTTTTATTTTTAGCATGCCCATAATGTAACTTCATTCATTACTACATAAACCTCACATCACACCAATCTTTGACCTGGCTCTCAAAAAAAAAAAGCCAGCTCGCAAACGTGGCCAATTTGCTGTATAATAGCTCACTTAACGAAACCAAACATTCAGCAACCTTCTAGAAGTTCTTATATCTGGAATGGCTGCAGCTTTGCAGGAATAATAATAATCATCACTTTTATTTAAGTCTCAAATCTTTCTAGCCGAGCACAGGTGCTCTACTAATTCGGGAGACTGTAAATCAAATGAACTCTAAATCAACTCAAATAAAATCAAATGTTGTTTTTTAAGGAGGGGAAAACCGGAAAACCCAGAGGAAAACCTCTCAGAGCAGAAAAGGGAACCAACGAACTCAGTCCACTTATGACACCAAGTCTGGGAATCGATCCCAGTACATATTGGTGGAAGACAATGCTCTCTGCTCTCAAAGGAAAGATACACACTGTATCTCAAACCCTGTAAAGGCAAGAGTCTGTTGTTTACACATAACAGAGGAACAACATGAAGCACAGAGACCTTATTTACCACCTTACAAAACAAAAGCTGAGTGAGAGAGTGCACTGGAGCTTAGAACAATAGGGCAGAGTCATTGTGAGCCAACATAAGAAGGAATGCTCTCTTCTTAAGTGATGAAGTTTGAAAAAAAAATATTGCAGATGAAGGTAACCAACTGTACATGTTGAAGACATTTTTATTGACGTCGGCAGCTTGAATGTTTCCACTCACCATTATCCCCTGTCCAGGTATATATTCGTTCACCAGAACATGGTTTGGTGTGCCTGAGTTGAACACTGACAGTCTACCAACTTTGGTCGCATACTTCTGTAACCACTAAGAAAAAAAAATAACACAACACTTTGACTTGTGTTCAAGAAAAATGACAGGCAGAGACAAAGACAGCTTATGCCAAACATGGACAATGTTTTATGCATAAAAAACTTGTTAGTGTATACTTACAGTTGGTAGTTTTTCCAGAATCATTCCCTAAACAAAAAATGACTTCAATTATTTGTTAACACTTAATTTAGTGATTTCATATGAAACTTTTAGAAAATATAGTGAAGAGCTCTCTAAATTAAATGTAATCAAACTGCCACAAATAACATTTCCTCTGAATTTTATTTGTTTCATCATATATAGAAATTACTTTGCAATTAACTCAAAATATTGTTTACCTTAGAGTGAGGCAATCCTCCTGAAAAACAAAACATTGAATAGATTTGGAAATGAAATCTTACAAAGTGTTTTGGAGACCATTATTTTGCTATCACTGCTAAATAAAATGGCATGATCTACATGAACTTTAACTGAATTTATACACCATCTCCTGTTTGTAACTAGCCTGCATGACAGGCATTTATTTAGCTGAGAGCTACGTGCAAGAAATTGAGGGTCAAGCACAAGACAAGAGCACAGAGCACAAGGTGAAAGGAAGCTGCGAGGGAGAAAAATGTACAGTACCATGATTTTCCCTCCCTCTCGCCTCATGCTCGGCACTCATACCTCACACTTCACCCTTTATGTCTCACACTTCACACTCAGCTAAAAAAATGCCTGTTATGCAGCCATTACCCCAGTTTTGAAGCCTCCTTCCAGAAAGTTGCGTCCATTTTGGTTTGGGAGCTCCACTTATCTAGTAAAATGAAATTATGCCAATAAAGACACATCATTGCTTGGGGAAAACAATTAGTGAAAAACTCTCTTCATACTTCTTTTTAAAGTTTATTTTTTAAGTTATTTTGGCTTTCTGTACAATCCTTTCCATACATAAAGGTTTTGCTCCTGCCCCCAGTGGGGCACAAATTCAGGGTGGCATGTGTGTGTGTGTGTGTGTGTGTGTGTGGTGGGGGAGGGTGGGGGGGTTGATCAATGTCTGCTGTGGGAATGGATGATTGCACTTGATGGACTAGATGGCAATATCTTACACTTTGATGGAACAACATGACTACAATAACAACAATATGAAGATTCCTTAGTAGGGAAACACAAATGCCATAAAGTTCCCATGGTAGCGACCCTTGTTACTTTCGGAATTAGCAGCCTTTGGGGCTCATTACTTTTGGGCTGTCATGACTCTCAGAGGTTGTCAATTTCGGGGACCAAAAACCATAAAACAAAGTTGGTGCTGGTTCTTTCCTCCAATGAAAATAAACAACATAATATTAAAAAAAAAAATTTTATTTGGGTTACATGGTCTGTGTCACAGAGATAAATACAGCAATACTCTGATAAAAAACGAGAGTGATGATTAACAAATAAGAAGGAATTCATTTGCCCAGTTTCATGTCTTTGTCAGCCACATTGGTGGGCTCTGGATATTTAAATACCTGTATCATATATATCTGTATCATGCGAAGTAGACGGCGAGTTTCGCCAGCCGCCGCCCCCTTATTGAAAACACTGTCGCTACTTTCGGGGGCTCGCTATTTTGGGGATCTATTAGAAGTTGGAAACTTTTGACATTACTTTCGGGGTGGTTGTAACGTCGAGGGGGGGGGAGGGGTCGCTACTATGGGAACTTTATGGTAAGTTCTTGGTGAAACAACAAACTCCAAGTATAGGTATTATCATAAGCTACTAAATGCCACAACAGATTAAAAAAATAATTACATAGTTTGATGATCTGTCACACCTTCATTCTTTAATCTTCAGTAGTTCAAAATGTGACTCTCGCATAATTGTTCATTTTCAACAACAACAATAGTTTATTGTACCCCCAAGAAAATTACAGTATTATTTTATAAGTAATATAGTTTACATAAACTAAACTTGATAAGCTTCAGAATTTCAAATCACGTAATTAGCTAGAAGTTACGCGCTTGTGGATCTTTTATCAGTGAGAAGAAGGGCATGCTACAAAGACATTAGCCTCTTTAGCTTTCGTTTCGTATTTTCATGACAACACACATAACGAACAGCTGAGCTCACGTGCACCTGATCTAGGAGATGTTGTTCCTCGTCCGCTGAAATAAAATCGGGTATGTAAAATGCTTTCGGTGGCGCCTGAAATGATGCAGCAATGAATAAATTCCTTAGATCAGAAGACCTGATACAATAACCAAATTGCAATGGGCAATCAAACCTCTCTTATAACAAAGTCTTCTAGGTTTGAGAAAGCAACTCCATCCGCCATATTGTATGTGTTGAGACCCAGTTCCCTCCCGACAATTAGCTTCGGCTCAGAAAGAAATGGACGCTTTATCGTTGAAATTACCAAATGAAAAGCCAAAACGTACTTTGTTGTTAGGGAGGAAAACATAAAAAAAATGCCAGTTTGATACGAAATAAATGAAGGCCGGAAATTGGAAAATAAAAAATACGTGCGCCAGCCGGGAGTCGAACCCGGATCAACGGCTTGGGAAGCCGCCATGATAACCGTTACACCACTGGCGCCTCAGCCACCTTCACTACTGGATTTTGTGTAGTCTTAGATTTGACGCTTTGTAGCACTACGGCCATTTATACGGGACACTGCGACGATCATTCTTCATTTTATTTTCAAAAACAACATTGCTGCTTGATCATCGATCGCAGAGCAAACAGGAATGAATTTAACGTCGCTTTCGGTGAATGTTAAGGTGACTTACGCCTTTAAAAAGACATTTTGTGGAATTTTTCTTCAGTCCGAGTTGGTCTTACGCCTTCAAAAATACATTATTTGGAATTTTAATACAGTCCGAGTTGATCCGGGTAAGTCCGAGTTGGTCCGACTCGGACTAGTCCGAGTCCAAGTAGTCCGGTCGAACGTTTGTACTTGCCCGGGGTACTTGCCTATGATCATGAAGTCCGTGAGGCAGAAATAATATTTCGAAAATGTATACGTTGATTGAATGGTGGCTGTTGCTGAGTGGCAAAAACGTCAAAACATTATAATCACAATAAAAAAGTCCTCACTGCAGTCCTGGCATTGACCGGAAGGGTCATATGATAACTGTGGAGCTCCGCTTTTAAGCCCCATTTACACGAGCAATTTTTCCTTGACAAGTTTGCCTTGACAAGGAAAAATTGCTCGTGTAGATGGGGAATAGTGGACAAATTTTCCTTGTCAAGGAAAATCTGGCATACTAGCTTTTCCTTGACAAGGAAAAATTGTCAAGTCAGAAATTTGCTCGTGTAGACGGACAGCAAGGAAAATGTGGCAAGGATATTAATGATTTTTAGTGGCCACTCTCTTGTCAAGGAAAACTTGCTGATCGTCTACATGAACAAGGAAACCTTGCCAATGGAAAATTGTAAAGGAAAACTTGTTGATCATCTATACAAGCAATAAAAATTGACAAGTAAACTTGTCAAGGAAAAATTGCTCGTGTAAATGGGGCTTTAGGCTTGGTTAAATATATATATATATATTGTGCTAAAATCGAGGAGCCGTTAATTCTCCTCAACGTCAAGATCCCCCTCTCTATGACGGACTTCTGACAAGCTTGACGCTCAGAAAATTAAAAATATTGGCTGAAAACCGCATTTTGGCATCTATCATCAAGAAGCATTGTGTAAAAAAGACGTAAACATTTACCTAATTGGTGAAAGCCAATCACAAAGTCCCATTTGGTAGAAAGCCGAACGGCCGAACCATGAATACCATCGGTCATCCTGAAAGAGTTTGTAAGTACTTGATTGTAAATATTTCAGAGGCATTGTCTTAAGGTTTTCAACCGCACAGAGGAACTTTTTCCATCCCAAGTAACCGCCGACCTACATGTTGCCGGTTTATTGATACAACTGGTGCATAATTTGCCCCAGTGGGCAGTTTGTGTTCTACAGCCGTATCAAGGTAAGAATCTAGTATTATCAGATACGCAAGCTTGTTGGCACATGAATCTCATCTTCGAAATATGTTAACTGAAATGAGTTAACGGAACTCCTTGTCATGCCCCAGTTGGCTACTAAGTGGGCTACAGATCGTTTCAGAAAACTTTGAGAATTTCGACTTGTAGTCCGACCCTCTCACAGTCAACATTAATTGAAGGCATGAATTTTGCTTTAGCCTTTTGTTTCCACAAACGCGTGCCATGAAGAAGGATAAACTTGCTTTATATCCTGTTAGCAACGCAGACACCACTTTATTTTTTATTTACTTCTTTACAAACTAAGTTTCGAAACGTGACTCATATTTCAATTTGTGGCTCATTGTACAACTAATGATAAACACTTATGGGTTAGAAATTACTCCAAAGCTCTGACCAACAAAGCAAACTACTTGTTTTGATTGTTATTGTTGATGTAGTTGTTTTGTTTTGTTTTGTGTTCATTCAGCCCGTAAAGGTAAGATTCCTCTTTACTGTGAAATCGAAAAGCTGAAAAGTAACGATCTTTCAAAAGGTTGTGAGAGCTTGTCACATCTTTCAATTACTGTCGAAAAAATAACAAAAAAAAGTTAAAAATAGATCATAAATGTGACACTTTCTAGTTTCCACTCAGATCCATCTCAGTCGTCGAGTTCTGTCATACTCTGCGGCAAACTGGCCAAGCAGCTGGTCTTGCACAAATGATCGTATTGCTACGCATTGCTGCAAAATTCTGGGCACTCAAGTTTCAGTGTGTTTTACTGTGCATGCAACAGCTGGTATCGAGAGGTGTGTTCTAAAAATTTGAAATGTAATTCATATGTTTTTATTAGGTTTTGTGAGGGAAGCAGGTTCCAGTTCGAATCACACCTATATTGCAAATTCTGCTTTTTAGATGTTCGTGCTTCATAAAATTCTTGTCGGTTATGTCGGATGAGCTGAATAGAAATTCAAGGACTCCACACGTTTTCCGAGAACTGTAAAGAGCAAATGCTTTGTGTTATATCCATTGACAAGTGTAATAATGGTCGTTTTCAGTCTGTTTGTCGAAGCTACATATATTCTCTCAAGTGTAATGGAAAACCTTTTCCTCTTCCATTGTCAATTACATAGTAACATTTGCTATTATTTTACCGATACTTTTCCGATTTCTTCAAACGTCCCTTATTTTTTCTTCGCAGTGTAGTGTCGGTTTCATCAGAAAGCAGGCGGCGTTGTTTGCTCAAGAAACAAATATTTAATGATATTAGTGTCCATCTCCCTCACAGACGTTTTCAGTGTCATCACGCAACGCTCCTCCCCACTAAACGGCTGCGAGGGAGACTGTGTCAATGCCGAGCTTATCATTTTCAGTGAATGCCACCAGAACTGAACCGAAAATGAAAGCTGAAAAGTCTTGAAATAGGAGCCGATGAAAACAGGACGGATTGAAACTAGCAGGTTCAGTAAATGATGGTGCACGGAAAACTAATTCTTTTGCCGCGGCCTCCAGGTTCGATCCCGACAGAAGGCCTCAATACAAGATGACAACAGGAGAAGCCGCAAGAAATAAATTCCCAATGAACCAAAGGGATTTGGAAAAGGACCGACTAAGGCAAAAGCAGAAACTGTATAATACAGCTTCTCTTTCCTCTTTGAGGAATAGCTATAGAGATGAATGGTTTCACAGTTATCGACAAGATAGGAGGTTAGAAAGCAACAAGAGGAAAAACTTGTTAGCGGCATCGGGAAGATCTGTGTTGTTGCCGCCATTACCAGCGAGAAAGCTCCCAGAGAGAATGGTCTCAAATGATCGAACAAATGGGTTTGGAACTTCCGCAGAAACAATAACAAACCGTAAAAAAGTGCCGAAATATCTGCCAAAACTTGAAACTAGAGAAACACAGCTGAAGGAAGTGATGAAAGAAATTTATGTTGGTTCAAAGAAGCTAAGAAACATGGAGAAGACAGATAGAGAGGACAAACTTCCACCTTTGAAAAGAAGAGCAGTTGGAAAGCCCCCTGTGCGGGCTGCAATATCTACCTCAGCTACGTTACGCGGTTTAGTGAGACTAAATTTAGAGCAGCATTTCATTTTCCGATTTCGCCTTTCAAACTATGACGTGAAAGACATAAACACAGCAACACTAAATGAACCAGTTTGAATTGGCAGATGTGGAGACCAACCGAGCCCTGAATGTTGTTGATTGATTGATTCAACGAGTTGAAGAGCATAAGAACTCCTTTCCCTCCACTGGCAAACATTTCCGCGAGAAGCAAGGCTTACCCCCAAAGAACCTTTCTAAAAATTTTACTATTGTAGAGACATGCACGAAAAAAGTTGACTG
>OX419342.1:28052375-28107375 GCA_948470475.1 Galaxea fascicularis | reverse complement strand
GTATCACAATTCACTTGCGTTTATCATGCATGAGCATATTGCTTCAAGTCTCCTTCTGCCTCTCTCTCTTAACTAGTTCGAAGCAGCGTTCAGACGGGGCTATGGAAGATCCCGGCTCGTGTAAGCACTTGTAACAGTCTAAACTCAACTTTGATGCAGCGTTTTGCCAGATCTAACTTATGAATTCTGGGTATCCACACCATTCAACAGATGTTTAGTCAGACACGGCTTGAATTTGTTTTTTCCACAAAACTACTAACTTCCAGTTTGCCATAATTGAAACACAAGCAAGAGGTTAGTTAAACCCTGTGTTAAATTCGATTGCTTGGTTCTCTGCTGACGATTTCATTTTGGTTAACCTAGTTTAAGCAAATATCTTTAGTGGGTGTGAATAGGGAAGAGGTCTTAATTAACGATACCGAATCCTTGCTTGTTTTCGTTACACTATTTAACTTTTTTGACGTCTCTACGGGGCGCAAATGCGTTTCATAACGAATAAATGTTAGCTAGGATAAACCGTGGCCAAACATTTCGTTTAGATTCAAACAAACTGCTTTCCCCCTGAAAATTACAGAAATATGAACACGTAACCTCACCTATAAATTTCGGCTCGTTTGTAAACGGAAACGATTTCAGTAACCGAAGCCTTTAAGCAACGGATTTTCATACTACCACGCAATAGAATTATCCCTTCACGTAGGCGCCCGTTTGCATGTCCCTCGCACCCTGCTCATCAATACGTCATAAGTTATCTCGCCCACGAGTTGTAACTACACCTCCGCAGAGCACGAAATATAACCGAATAATTTTAAAATAACACAAATGCCAGTCACAGCAACAATAAGCCATATTCGTATTCTCGGTATTGAACTGGATCTAGCATGAAGCGGAGGCTATTGCGGGGGAAACATTTACATATGAAAGATTCCCCCGCAAGAGCCTCCACTTCATGCTAGATCCAGGTGAATACCGAAAATACGAATATGGCCTATTCCATTTTTCTGTTTGCACAAGCGACGAAATCGCACGTGTAACCGTTATTCCCGCATAGGTGATCCAAAAGTTAACATATCGAAACAAAACAATCCCAACACATTAAAGGAGCTGAATTTTTTCTGGCGTAGGGACACATGGACTGCACTGGACTGCCGAAATGCCGGCCTGTGCGAATGAGATGCCACTTTTCTCAAACACTGGTTTACCTGGCCTGTGCATGCAAAATTGCTGCGTTGCTGTGGTTTGAGGACGATTACACGTTTGCAAAGTGGGCGAAATAACTTCTGTGCGAACTAGCTTGGTCTGTCTGGTTCAGGGCCATAAAACCCTTCATACGCCGAGCATTCCTTCACAGTTACTGTCCCTCTTTCTGTTGTAACATCAGTGATTATCATACTATTGGCTAGAAATTCAAACCGGGAATACCGCGGGATCAAAGGGCTTCTTTTGACTTCCGTGGGAGCTACTGGCGGGATCTCTTGCCTTGAGGGGGCAGGGGGGGTTGTTGAACCTGTAGGGGCATCCTCAGTAATCAATTTTGCTTGCTTTTCTTTGTTGCTCGCTCCAACGTTTTCAGTAACAACTGGTGGTTCTTTTTCAGTCTTATTGACGTTATTACAGGGAGCTGTTATGCTGGACAAATTGATGGACGTCGCTTCTTCTGCAACAGACGATGTAGACGCCAATTCCTTTAACTCAACGTCTTCCGCGGACACAGCAAAGCTACTTTCATCGTTAACAGTACTCGTCTGAACTTTCTCTTCAACGGCCATTGCAGTGACATCTACCTCTTCTTTCTCCTGTCCTACGTCACCCTCTGTGACCAGTGCAATTCCAGATTCTTCAGACGGTTGCGCACTAGCTTCGGTGACGTCTTCGTCTGTCTTCGGAACCCTTCGCTTTTTACGACGACGTTTTCGTTTGACAGGGGGTGCGAGAACCACCGGCGATCTCTCATCGAGTTCACTGTCACTTTCCTGATCATTGACTTGTTCGATATCTAAGACGGGCTCGACATCTTCGGCTGGCTAAAGAATTCGAGGAAATGAAAACATGGCAAACAAACATTTCTTAGCTTTTTCAAATTTTGAGCTTACTTGTGGTTACTTAAAATATCATCTCGTCGAGGCAGCTTAAAATATTAGCGGCTTCTCATGTTTTCTTCGAAACCATTGGGCGGTACTTTCAAATTCCTGTGACACTAATTGTTTCGGCGCAAAAGGCAGCACAAAAGTTGCAGCTTCGGAATCAGTGAAGTGTACGAACAACTATGACAGCTACTGAGCATGCAGTTAAAGACCCTTACAGACAGTGGCAATAATGAAATGAAAGCTATCAAGCAGTACACTATTTTTTATGCTACTTATTACGCTGTTTATTGGTCTGCTCCAACGTTTGAGTCTGTGGATGAAAACCAAAAGTGAGGGCATTCAAGCCAAATTTATACCGTTATCTTACACTTAGATCATACCACAGAAAAACCAGAAAATTATTAGCATTTTAGAAACAGGAAGAAGCACGCTACACGCATTTATCTCAAAACAATGAGCTTTGCTGATATTTCAAATGTTTGAAATAATTAAAAAAAACGTCACAGGGGAAATAAAATGAACAAGTTTTAGAATTTCAGTTTCTAAAATCTGAAACAATCATTGCAACGCAAACGACTTGAGTCTTCTCAGACAGTTTGAAATTTGTGTAATTTGCACCAGGGAAGACGATATTATTTAGAATGGCAAAAAAGATTACAATTCGAGATAAATTTCTTAAAGGTTTTCAATATTAAAAATGTTATTCCTTCTCAAGCCAAGTGAGGCATAAAAGTCTAGTATAAAGACTTGAACAAGTTGAAGTTGAATTAGCTCAATTCAAATACAAACAAACATCTCTATACTATACTTACATTCTCCTCTGTAACAATCATTCGCCTTTTCTTTCCTTTGAATTTTCCTTTCTTACTGCAAGTATAAACCCAGATAAATTTAGAGGTATCAGGTCAATACTCTAAATAAAAAGTTCATCAACCAGCTCACTAGATTCTTTGGTCCGTATATTCTGGTCTATTTCATTATTATTTTGAAAATTTATTTGCAAAATCAACTACCATTAAACTAAGCGATTACCACAAAATGATTTTTATCAGAAAAAGTTCGAAGCTTTTATTATTTTGCTGAATTGTAAGGGGCTACATTACGCTCTATTCACAGAAAAGCACCGATCTTTGACTGATTCAACGAACTGGCAGCGAAAAATCGAAAATGAAACAAACGTGTCTCAACGAGTGTAAAATTATTTGCTCTTTACCTCACAGTCAGCCGTTGTCGAAATGCTCTCAACAATCTTGGATCAAGAACATTTTCTTCCGGCTCCCAAGTGTTGTATCTAATTGGATTTGAGCAATAAGATCGGCAGTAAAGACACCAACATTCAGAAATGTACAATCGTAAATTATGCACGTGAAATTCACGACGCGTGCTTACTTCTGTGAATAACCCTTCCATTTGATGAAGTACTCGACTTTACCCTGCAAAATAAAGCATCGTCGATGTCTAGATTAGTAAGAATTTTCCCACAACGATCTAACACATATTTCTGTGTCGACTAACCTCCCGAACTCTGCGCTTTAAGATCGTCTCAGCCGCGTAGATTCCGTTGTTTTTTCCACCGCGATTCATGACTCATTGACCACTCTGAACGTGTTGTTTGTATTCATATTAATTTACAGTGTCGCATCCCATAATATTTTCAAACCTATGACGTCACCATTACAGCTGGCGTATTTCGTGATGAATGCATAAAACTAGCGTCACAGTCGCTATGAAGACGCTGGTTGCAACACAGTATTGTTACAGACGTGAACTTTGTTTAAGATGAAATTCTCTGCACAAGTGGACAATAGTTCTTTTTGGAAGAACTCCGGCTCCTCGTGTGCGTGTGTGTGTTTGTGTGGGGAGGGGGGGGGGGAGCGGGTGGGGGTGTCCAAGGTGACCTGGAAGGTAAAAAGACTTGCTTTCATTATAACGGTAGCAGTGTTGTTGATTATGTCATAGGATCAAAAAGTATGCTAAGGAATGTGCAGTATCTTATTGTTAACCCACTAATGCCACATTTATCGGATCACTGTCACCTATCATTCGCGATAAAAGCTAACTTTGTGAACCGAGACTCGCTTGAAACATCAGCCGAACTCATCCTAACCGAATATAATAGGCTTTTCTGGAATATCAAGTCTAAGGACAGACTTAAGGATAGTCTCAAATCGCAAATAGTTCAATCCAGGTTAAAAGCAGCCGTAACACATGATAATATCGATACAGCGTCTGAATTAATAAGTGAAACTTTGGTGGAAGCATGCAAAGAAGCTGGATTGAAAACAAGAGGCAGCAAAACTAAATGCAAATCACAAAACAAATGGTTCGATCAGGAATGCGAAACAGAAAAAGAAAACTTGCAATCCCTCGGGAAGAAAATTTCCAAAGACGTTAATAATTCAGAACTTAGACAACTATTGCGCGACAAAAAGAAGAGGTTCAAACAAACTTGCAGACGGAAGAAACGGGAGTATATCAGCAAAGGCATGTCTAATATCGATATGAAGAACTCCAAAGAGACCTGGCGACAAATCGGACAAATCTTTAGTTTAGGGAAAAGAAAAACTCGTGGAGCTGAAACAGTGAGTACGGAACAATTTTATAAATACTTTAAGCAACAGAATGCGACCCCTTTAAATAATATACTAGATCCGGAGACGAATGTGGAAACCCACAGCAACGAAAGAGTGGAAGGCCCACTTGATTATCCAATCACTGATGAAGAGCTTGAAGGTGCAATTACCAAACTGAAGGCAAACAAATCTCCAGGTATCGATAATATATTGAACGAAGTAATAAAAATCGGAAAGGACGACATCAAAGGGCACTTAATAAACTTATTTAATCGAATCTTAGATACTGGCAAATACCCTACTCTTTGGAGTTTTGGCCTCATTGTACCTATTCACAAAAAGGATGATCGATCCAAAGTCGAAAATTACCGAGGTATCACTTTACTTTCTGCGTTAGGCAAGCTCTTTACATCAATACTCAACAATCGACTGTACAACTTCATGGTTCAAAAAGGAATTTTGAAAGCTGAACAAGGTGGTTTCAGAAAAATGCACGGCACAGTTGATAGCATCTTCACATTAAAAATGCTTATTGACAAGTACGTGAAATCTAAACCACAGAAGCACCGAAATTTACTCTTTTCATGCTTCGTCGACTTTAGAAAAGCCTTTGACTGTATACCCCGACAAAAACTATTCGACAAAATGAGAAAAGAAGGCATTCAAGGACGTTTCCTAGACGTTTTAATATCCATGTATTCAAATGATAAATCGGCAATTAAAATTGATAACAATTTAACCGAATCATTTCCCTGTTTTGCCGGGGTAAAGCAAGGTTGCATGTTGTCACCTACTCTTTTTAATCTCTATCTGAGTGATCTACCAAAATTCCTAAATACGGCGAGTCCAACCGACATTATGCTAGGTGATAAGTCTATCAATTGTCTCTTATATGCGGACGACCTAGTGATCTTCTCTAGATCAGCAAAAGGCCTTCAAATAACCCTTAATAAGCTGGAATCTTTTTGCAAAAATGCCGATTTAAGTGTAAATTTAGACAAGACGAAAATTATGATTTTTAATAACTGTGGTAAGTCTTTAAACAATTACTTGTTCAGATACGGGACTGATGAACTGGAAAATGTCAAATCCTATAAATATCTTGGACTCATAATGAGTCCTTTTGGAAACTTTAATCTCGCTAGGCAAGAGTTGAAGAAAGTTGCACTTAAAGCACTCTATAAATTACGAAAAGAGATGGGAGACCACTTCAGAGAAAATATAAAATTAACGATGAAATTATTTGATGCACTGATATCTCCCATACTCTTTTATGCGAGTGAAGTGTGGGGGATTGATTGCAATAGGAAATTAGAAAAGGATCCAGCAGAATTAGTCCAAAATAAATTCCTAAAGTGGTTGCTGGGAGTCAATAAATACTGCAATAACAATGCGTGCAGGGCTGAGACAGGAAGGTTCCCAATGATAATTGAAGCCCAATGTAGGAACTTTAAGTTCTGGTTAACCTTAACCAAAAATGAAAATAAATTATCCCAAATAGCATACAATGATATTAAATGGAATGGAAATAAGGCTTTCTGGAGCAAAAAAATCAAAAACTTGTTGGAACAGATAGGATTAGGAGAACTCTGGATGAAAGCACACTATGTAGACATAGGAACTGTAAACATGATCAGGCAACGACTTAAGGATATCGAACTACAAAGATGGCTAAGTGAAATAAATAACGACATCAGAAAAGATGCTAACCAAAACAACAAAATGAGAACCTACCGGTTATTCAAAACGATAGACAATTACAAATGTGAAGACTACCTACATCAGGTCACCAATATACGACACAGAATAGCTCTAACAAAACTACGACTTAGCAACCACAAATTAGCCATAGAGACAGGACGTTATTCAAGACCATTCAAGAAACCTGCAGAAAGAATTTGCTCAATTTGCAAAACAGAAATGGAGGACGAATACCATTTTCTAAATATATGCCCTGCTTACCAGGAAAAAAGACGTTCGTTACTTAATTATTTGGAAAATGAATGTGGAATAAAAATAAGCAGAATGTCACCTAACAAAATATTCATGTTTCTAATAAACCCCCCTAGCGGAAATGCTAAAATACAAAAGCTAATAGCAAAACATATATCCGAATGCTTTGAAAAAAGGACAGGGGAAGACGGGACTTAATCAATTAACAACTTAATTAATAACTAACTAAGTAAGAATTTTTGTTGTTTGTATCTTTTAGTTATTTGGAAGTCGTAGTCGATGTACATATTGTATAAGACTCCAAATAAAAACATGTCTGTCTGTCTGTCTGTCTGCCATCTCTTGTCGGGGGGTGAAGAGGAATAATAGAATACTGGGCTTAGTCAGTTTTGGGAATAACGGAATAACGAGATTTGCACTGGAATGACCGACTTTTACCTCATATGAAATAATGTTTTTTTTCTTGAATGGAATTATATGACATGATGGCAATTTTTATAGAGGGAATAATGGCATAATGAAAACTCCGTTATTCCTCTTCATCCCTCAAGGTTCGGATCTCCTTACAGCCTTATCTCCGCACATAACAAATGAACTCGGAAAGTTACTAGTGCCGGGTGACATACCTGCTCAAACCTTTGAGATATTCGGAAAAATTTATCCCTCTTGTTGCCGAAAGGGTGAAGTATTTCGTTTGGAATAACAGGGGGGGGCGTAAATAGAGGAAGCTCATAACACTTAAACAGACAAATACAAATTTTAAGTATCATGCAGTTTTCAGTTATCATGGTCATAAATTTAGTCGTCGGATCTGATCCCTATTGCTCGGCGAGAATGCCACTAGTGTTCTTCTCTTTTGTGTAAAAAGTTCTATGTTAAGATGTAAGCATTCATTCAGTCATTTTTCGCATCTACGTTTCGTTTTTAGCTTCAAAATCCGACTTTAGGTTTAAGGAACAGGAATAGTCGCCTTACCGGCTAAGGGCTACAGAAACATCCGAAACATGCTTCTTCCCTGGAAGTAAAAACATATGCAACATCCAGGTACATGCGTTCGGATCTTGTCAATACTCATCTCACAGAGCATGGTGGTTTACACACAAGCACCGGCGCAAACCGTCAGAGGTGCGAACTCTTGTCTCTTACCTGCTGTGGTAATACAGCCACTCAGTGTGAAGACACAGTAGCAATAAATAATAACTTTAATAAAGAAAATAACACAGTTTTATTTACAAGGTAATTATTCGATGATGATGATGATGATGATAATTCACTTGTCAGGGATCATGCCCGCAGTAGCAAAACTCTCTGAGATGAGGATGTGTAGTCTTGATGCAGTCTGGTTGAGATCCATATAGATTAATGCGGCTTATGTGCTCGCTCACTACAAAACGACCTAGTGCAAGTTTAACAGAGGTCTCGAAAATTCCATAACCTGGTTTTGTGCGAAACTTGATTAGATAGTTACAGTAAGTTGGACTTGATGCGTTCTTAAATCCTGGTTGACCAATACCTAGTCCATCGCCATCTTGAATACCATCGAATGTTTGTAATTCTGTGTTAGGTGTTTCTTGCCAAGCGCTTAAAACCGCGTCTACTGTCATCCGCTCGCAAAGCCGGCTTACTTTAGAGTCTTCTGTAAATAGGCTGTTGATGTAATCAGCGGCAAGCAAGGCACCAATACGGGCATGCGTGTGCGTTATGTTCACAGGAAGCCACTGTACACACGGACAAAAGTATTCGGGTATGTTGGCGTCCTGGCATGTCCTGTTTCGAGGAATTTTTGAAAACAAACTCAATCCGCGCGTAAGGCCGGAACGTGAAGGGTCTGAAGGATATTTCAGGACATGCATAAAAGTTGCGTGAATATCTAACGGAGATATGATAATGTCTGTGTTACGTCTAAGGTTATTTGCCAACTCTGGGTAATTCAAATGGAAGTTAGGTGGTAACGTGATTGACAGCATTGGCAACCTTTCCTCCATCTTGCCCTGCAATGTGGATCGGAACTCCCCGGTGCGTGCCCCATGGTCTCCCATGACAACAACCATGGTGTCGTTCAAAACTCCGAAGTCCCGGATTGACTTAAAAAACTCATAGAAGTCTTCCTCAGCAGCACCAAGCGGCATAATGTTTTCATGATGGCAAAGGCTACTCAGAAATATAAACCCAAATTTAGGCGTCTCGGGGTATGCTCTAAACAGGCTTTTTAGGTATTCAAGTTGCAGTTTATGCTGAGGTTGAGAATTTATGCACTTTTCATGAAGTACCCCTTTATTAACTTTATGTGGCACAGCTGACCAAAACGGACGCGCGTAGTGGTCACAAGGTGGCTTCCTAAAACCAGTGAGTCTTATGTTGAAAGCACCTGAAAAGGGGCCAGAAAAATGTTATTAGCAGCCCTTGAAAGGACACCAAGCAAAAAGATAAAGATTACCAATAGACGGATTGCATTTCCATTCTGTGTACAAATGAAGTGATCTTGGATAGCCCCATAAACATGTTACTTAGCACCTGCCGTAAATATTAATACAAAGTGTCAAACCGTCATGGTTTGGGTTGTTATTTCGTTTTTTGTGTAGCCAGCTAGTCGCGACCGAGCACCAAAAAAAAAAGGATAGACAAATCACAGTGAAAAAGCAACCTATGTTTAACCGATACGAAGTCGATCGTCGTTCTGCCTAGTAATAAAAACTGTTTTAAAATTCAGTTCGAGGGGCAAGGATTCCAGTCAGGATCAGTTCTAGGACTCCACAGATGCCGTAAGAGAGAACATACAGCTCCGTCCCCTCTCTCACCCCTACTAGTCATGCATAGGTTTTTAAGAACTCTCAGCAAAGTTATTGTTATTGCGTTACCTATGGATGGTGCATCTTCACTAAACATAGTGACGTAACCATGTTCCTTCAATGTTTTAAAAATAAAAGGCCACTCGTCCACCGGCCCCGCACCCTTGAATCCAGTCCGAGCCTCGTGAACTTGACAATTCTCCTCCACAGTTCTTCCCGTCAGGAGTGCTGTGAGTTGTGGAGTGGTCCCTTCACCAACAAGTGAAAAGCCCTTGAAAATGAAGGATTGTAGCTCGTCACGAAGGAACTTGTATGAGCTCGCAAGAAGACGATGGAATGTAGCGTGGGATGTTTGATCTAATCCTAAAATGACAATATTCAGTGGCAGACCAGATTTTTGGATTGGCGTTCGTTGTAAGACTTCGGGCTTTGGAACAACCTGGGCATGAAAATCTGTTTGTTTCATGCCATTAAAGAATTCAGCGTTGACTTGTATGAAATCGTGGTTAAGCTTCAAAATTGGTCCTTTATATTTGATTGGCGTGAGCTCTCCCAGCGAAAAGCCAAAATCAGATCCGTCGGTATTTCGGTGTATCGTTTGAAAGGAAATGCTTGTTAAAGGAGCTCCTCTATCGTGATTTGTAACGACCTCGAGAAAACCATTGTTATATTTTGTAAAGAGGGTTGCTCGACGATCACAATCCATTGAAACCTTTTTCAAGAAATACATCATAGAACTTTTGTCAAAGGGATCGATGTCGGGAAGAAGACAGCCTACTTCACTTGACGAGTTGAACGGTTTTGTTTTCGTCCGTAAGGAACCACACTTCTCCTCAGAGATAGAGAATTCTAGACAAAAACAAAGGGAAGACTATTTAAGTCCCTACTTCCACTGGTAATAACCTCTCGTTTAGCTATCTTTGTTTGTGAACTTTTAATCTAGCATAGGGCCATCTGATGTTTCCCTAAACAGGGTGCCATGCATGCGATCTCTCAACTTCACCTCAGTGTACTTAAGCACAATTTCTAAAGTGGCTGCTAACCCTAATGAGGGTCCCCTATACTTTTTTCGTGAAACGTGAATGGGACTATTTTTTTCTCGTGAAATGTGATTTAGGTTTTTTTTTATTTATTCGTGATTCGTGATTGCCCATATTTGATTTTTGCGTGAACGTGAACAAATTTTGGAAATTGTCCGTGACGCGTGAACAGTCTCAATATTTTTACGTGAATGCATTTTGTAAAGTGGTATAGGGGACCCTCCCTAATGGTTCTCTTCTCACCTGAGTGGGAAGAATTAGACTGGAATATTCCTTTTGGGCAGAGGAGGGCGGAGGAAGGATCAAAACCAGCGGCAAAGTCCTCAGTAGACCCTTAGTACTATCGTTCAGACTAAAACTTCGAAGAATTTTTAGTCATACACAGACAAAAGGCAAGCGGCGTCATTTGGGAAGCAAATAAAGATCGACAGTTCTGTTGTAATTTGGAAGTTATTACCAAACATGCCTTGAATTGGGTGAAAACCACATGCGAGAGCCGAAAATTGAACTCCTTAAACCCAACCAGCGCCATTTCTGGACTGCATTTCCCGAGACCCAACTCTGCCACTTGCTGTACGCATGCTTCATAAATTGAGTTAAAAAAAACAAAACTATTACCAAGCGAACGTGTTGCTAACCTACTCACCGAGATTGCCCAAGAATCCAGGCTTGACATATAAGGTTGAATTAATGTCTGAAGACAGAAGAAAATCTGATTCCAACGCCCGAAAGGAATGTAAGGCTTCCTTTGATTTGTAGATCGCTGTACACTGCTGTTCAACTAGCTGGCAGAATTTTACAGCTTCCTCTTTTGATTGGAAAGATTTTCCAGGTGCAGGAATCTCACCATCATTCTTGTTTATTACTTTTATGTCCTTCAGCTAAAGAGAAGAAACAAACCATCAGTGTATAAAATGTCAGCCACTACTAAGAGGCATGGATGGTTCCTGGCTCAAAGACAGCAATTCACCTGTCTATGTGCTTTGCTATCCATTGACATTAGCTTGCACGACTGAAGACGCACTTTCTAGTCTTTTGATATCTTTCCTTTTCAGTGTTAAGGAAAGCACTCGTTCACTCTTGCACGCCGCATCATCATCACCGTCGTCAAAACGATATTTAGTTAAGTTTGGTTAGCTTTGGCGCGCGTTCAATTTCACCTTTTAGTTTTTAGTATGTTTAATATTGGAGAATATTCTTTGTATGGGAGTATCTCCAAATTATTCTCTAGTCATGCACTTTTTTCTTTTATTTTGTATTAACTTGCTTGTATTTGATGACAAAGTGTTCTTAAACTTAAACTTAAACTTAACGGTACGGGTCTCTAGGTTTAGCTAGAAATAGCTAATTGGGGTGAAACACGACTTAAACCGTCCTGGTTTCATCACTGGTAATGGCAAATTCATCGGGAAGTACTTCATTTAAGATATGAGAACCTGGATACAAGAATTGGCAACAAAAACAGAACCGATAAGGACCAGTTTTGCTTACCTCGATGTAGTCAAGAAGTGCGGCGTGGGTCCCTTCCCTGTGCTCATGATCATGGTCTACCTGTGGTGTTGGCTTCCTTACCTACACGGAAAATTTCGTCAAATAACTTTCGCCCAGGATAGCTGGAGACTAAATCTTTGAATTTAGAGTAAAGTTTACAATACGAGATCTGAAACTATTAAGATTTTAGTGTTATAAAGTGGAGGATCCTCCAAATTATAATGTTAAAGTTTTGACTTTCAGCTTTAAACCTGATTACAAACAAGACCACTTTGAATTTAAGAGAAATAAAACCATAATAGAAGTTAAATCTCCGCTAGATTTTCAGGCAAAGATTTCTTTTCAATCGATGACGTTTAGGCTGCTATATTGGGTAGCCAGATGTGATTTGCGTTTCCTTAAGGCTGAAAACTGTTCTAGTGATGTAACGGGCTTAACACATCAAGTAAGGACATGGCTTACCTTTTGCGTTGGAGGCCATTGTGCGTCATTGTTCGCGATTAGATTCCCAAACGTACTATGAATTGGACCTGTAACAAGGCGTGTTGGTTCTATCTCCTTCCTTTTTGGTGCAACTGTGGAGATTCGTGGTTGTAGATTCAAAACATGATAAACTCTTTCAGCCACTGTCGGAATCCAAGGTTTCGTTAGAGGAGTATGATTCAACGACCTTCGTTTTCTTGTCAGTGTTAGTCTCAGCGCACTGAATTTAAGTTCGTCTTCCCTCAAGTGACTAACTCGCCACATGAAAATTAGATTGACGAATGATATCACAGACACCGCAAGCAAAAAACATCTGCGCCGGCGCAACATGGACAGTGGAAAACACTTCATATCGAGGCTGATCCAAACTACTGCTTCGCTTTGTTCCTTCAAAAGATCGTAGCAACTTTGTTAGTAGAGCCAAATAATATGTCAAAAATTATCCATAGTTAATGCAATACACTTTGAGATATTTTAGTTTACCTAGGTGTTGGGCTTTCATTGATATTTTAGGTACCAAGGCGTAAGAAAAGGCCGCGAGAAGAGATGACGATGTTTTAATATTCTTATTTACTGTTTTATTGCGGCCCATTTTTTTTCGGTTTGCTGCCGTCTTGATTGATCTTGGAAATGGTTTTAGCCGTCTTGATGAAAGCAAGATAACAAGGTAATATTTAGAGTATAACAGATGAGGTTGTTAGACACTTGTCTAATGGTAAGAACGACAATTACTGAAGTTAGAAGGATGATATATCCCTTACCTCAATCTTAGCGTACACGGCCAAAGAGGAATAAAAAGCCCAGATGCAACAAAGCAGAATCTCCACAGATTTATAAAAGAGTTAACCCAGTTTAACGAAACAAACCAATCTCTATTCAACTGTGATGGCTATGCAATACGATTGATCACTGAATAATACATTCAAATCAGCCGCGATTTTAAGCTGTGTAAATAAATATGACATGTTATTCAAGCAAGAAATGAATACGTTTTGAATGAACTTTTCGACCCTTGATTACTGTCTAAATAAACGAGAGACTTCAGTTCCAAAAGCTCCTGCCGACATCACTTTCTCGATCTCAATATACGGTTACTTTCTTCAGCGATGACGGCGGATAACGCGCGGGAGGGGGCAAATTCATGGCCAACTTTATCGCTCGCACTACGAGTCATAGGCCAACTTCACAGATCAGTCAGAAAATGTAAAACACGGAAACCTAGAATATTTTTATTTTATCATTTTTGGGCATTTTTTTTTTCTGAGAAACCGGAGTGACCATGCCAAGAAAAGGGAAAGCGAGCTCTAGGCCTCAGAATGTCACACGGGGGTGGGGTAGGGGAAGGCTAGGGAAAGGAGGAGTGAGTCTTAACCTGTGTTTTTAAAATCGGCGCCAAGATTTCGCGCTATTTGAAAACATTTCAAAACGCATTGCAAAATTTCGAGAATCTATTTAGAGATCATGGGGTTTTAGGGGGGGGGGGGACAAAAACCGACCAAACTTCTCCCCACCAGTTTTTAATCGCGAAGAGTATTTCTTTTTTCTCAGTTAAAATCCTCCTCGTAAGTGTAAGCCCAGTGTTGCTTGTCAAGAACCGTCTGAAGAAACAGAAATAAAGCATCCCATTCAATTTTCATGCTTCTTGTTAACCGCCGGTAAGAACCAAGCTGACCGGAAAGACCAACCAATCTTACTTGAGGGTTGGTTTCAGGTGTAAGATCCAAAACAATTTCTTATGAGTGTACATCGTCTCAAAAAAGGCTTAAAAAGGGAGAAAAAGGAAAAAATAGGGTTAAAATGTGGGAGCCGACAGAATGATAAAGAAAAGTACCAAACGAGGCTCACAAAGTTATGTGTCCGTGTTAATTATCTTTTGGCATACTACTAAATGAAATGACAAACACTGTAGCCTTTTGTCTAATTCTTTTTTGATTGTCATTCAAATAGAGGAGACATTTATCGCCTTTTCCTATAACCTCACCTTGCAATTCCTCCTTTTATCAATAACGCTCATTTTTCACCAATCATAAAAGACCGATATTTGTTTAAGATTGTCAATAGTTGTAAAAGTTGCAACATCTGTTATTTTAAGGCGAGCCTATATTGATTGTAGGCTAGGCATTTCGTTTCTTTTGAGGCGATGCCAGTATAAGTCGAATGGTTCACAATTCTAAAACGGAGCAATTCACTCTGATCCTGACGGATTTTTACTTTAACAAGATATTGGCTTCATTTCATCGGCCTTCTATGTTACTGCAAGCCAAACATTTACTGCACAACACACTCGCACGGTACCCAATGTTCAACTCGAAAAAAAACAACGCCGGTATTAAAGGAATAAGTACCAGGCTTCATCATAAAGAAATCCGGAATGCGGATAAGAAGAAAAACAGCGATTTTATTCAAGATCTTGAGATTCACAGACGTTTATCTCTCGCAAGTCCACGAGGATTTTTGTTTCGTTTGCACAAAGATGGTGGATCGAGGACGCAATCACAAGGAACTCACGCAGCAATAATGCTGCGTGGAAGAAGAATCCCAGGGCAAAAGGAAGGAGAGTTTTACAGGAGTAGCCCGGTTTGCCAGGATGTATCGTCTGTTATAAGACAAAGCATCTTACAAAGAAGAACACCCTCGCTTTTAACTGCGAGCAAATTGAAACAACTACGTATCGTAGGGGAAACAACGTTACTCTTGAAGGCACAAAAAAATCTGCAAAAAGATACCCCATACAGGGGAACAATTCCGGTGAATTTAGAACCTAGAAATGAGAGGATTGATCCTTTACCGCCATTAGCAAAACACAAAGCCTACGAGGAGTCCCAAACAGAAAACGAATTTACGGAATTAAAGGATTCTTCGCTTTCTTTGGATTGTAAACAGTTATCGCCTGGGAAACGAAACGTCTCCGATACAAACAAAAAGCGGGGAAGTAAAGTATCCAGAGAAACTTTTGGATCAATGGATCAAGAAAGATACAATAGCAGTTGTTTGGTACATCTTAAGAACGAAGAGACGAGTTCAAAAAGCACGCAAAAGAAGCGAACAATAACTGTCTTTCTCCCAGTTATTCCAACTGATGATTAAAACCGCCGAACGATAACACTACAATAAAAAGTATCTCTGTCTTAGCTAAACATGTCACAAAATGTATTGTCAGTCATGCTGCAGGTGAACATGATTCATGTTGACAGCTGAGCAGGTTAGATAAGTAACAAAGTCATGTCAAAACTGTCGCGGATCTGACACGTCCCTCTAAGAAAGAATTAAATATGAAAAGCGAACACTATAAGTAGCTTCTTGCCTGTTGTAAACAGTAAAGAAACTTGATAAGACGGTGCTGAAATGCTAAAAAATGCGCCGCCAAAACTCCTGAAAGATGATGAATGTAATAGCGTGGAGAGTCTAATTCCTTAGAGCACGTTTCACTTCTTCTCTCTGGAAAAAAGCCTAAAATAACACTAAAGAACTTGACACTTGTATGAGTGATTCAAGCAATATGGACAAATAACGAGCTTACAGAATGAACAGTTCGCAGTTAGCCTGGTATCCCATTTGGTAGGGGCACGAATACCGTAGAGGTCAGGGGTGGAAAATCCCCTACTTTGATTTTTTTTGTTTTGTTCAATCCAGGCCTTCGCCAAGTAGTGTACTCATGTTACGTTGCGTTTAAGAATGCGATAGGGGTTAATGTCGTATTAACTTCAAAACCGTTGATTCCACAGCGCAGTATTTTTGAACTCCTTTTTCTGCCCTTTCCTTTGAAGTATAAGGCCGGATTAAGATAAATCCGAGCTAGCCTTATCAAGACATAGTATTTCAGGCATTGCATGGTATCTACTTTTATTGCGTAAATTTTCTCCTAGTAATCCGCTTCCCTTTACTGGATTACTTAGCAATTTTATCTTATTTGTCTTATTTATTCATTTTCTTATTTTTGGGTGGGTCGGGGACTCCACGAGAACTAACATCAATAATCTCTACTAGTGAGAGGGTTTAATACTATTCAGTAATCTAGTAAACGAGTGCATAGCACTCCGTCATTAGTCCACCACACCCGCATACTACTCGAGTATTATACGAAAACACCTCGCAACCCGACTCAACGAGTTCCTCCCCAACAATTACATATAGTCCAACATATAGAAATGCTGGTTCCATGCTGGTAAATAGACTTTGACAGTGTGATTACTGAGAGTCAGTAGTACTAACGATTCACGCCCCGTCTATGACTGCAGTGGCAAAAAGAAAAATGAATCCTTACTTCAATCGAAGCTAAGTGATCCCTTATTTTGCCATCTTATTTTGTGTTTTTATGGCTGGTTTTAATACCGGAGTAAGTGTTTCTATTTCTTTATGGTAATCCATGCAAATTTAGTGTCTTCAGCTCCTTGGAGTTTCGGTACAGACATTTGTCTGCAGCTCAGATCAAATGAATTAAAGCTTAAACAGATTTGTTTGTAACGAGGAAATCCCTATCTCCTTTTATCAATTATCAATCGTATCAATTCGCGAAGATATCATCCTATGACATCTCATATAGCTTACAATAGATGTCACAGGTAGATATCTTCGCGAATAACTTCAGCCTGGAGCAACAATACAAAAAAAACAAATAAATAAATTTCATTTAGTGCGGTTAATTAATTCTCTGAGAATGATATACTAATTCACTTTTGCTTGCAGAACTGCCTTTTACTTATCTTTAAAGGTCTAGTTAGGAGCTGAAAGATTTGGGTACTTAATATCTGTTGTATGTCCATGTTTAAGAGATTAAGAACTGTTTTAAAAGTGAGCCACTGACCTAATTTTAGTTAATCCAACAAATCGTTCACTTCACTTAATCTTGCTTAATCGCAAGCTGTGTTGCCATCCTCGGAGGTTTCCCGTTGTGGCACGGCCGGTGTGCAATCGGCACGTTCTCCAAATTCTGACCTTGTTTCAAACCCAAATGTTTTATTAGTTTTCATATCGCTTTTCAGAACTTTTTTCTCTTTGTTCGGTCTTTCTTATTTTGTATAGCATAATTAGCATCGATTTTTATAGGGTGATAACAACTACTGAAAGAAGTCAGTGGAATGTGCTTAGTTATATAACACCAACAGTCATTTACTTCCCCAGTTCGTTTCACAATAAAACGAGAAAGACATGCATGCTCTGTACGTCATTGCCTTTAGAAAGGATTCCCATTTTTATAATAATATAATGATTGGCTGTAACAACAATTAAAGCGGGGCGTTAATGAGACAACACACAATTAGCATTTAGCAGTTGGATAGATTTTTATTTTATTGATTTTACGCAATTTTATTCCCATCGAATGTAAATTTGTAAATTTTGACATAGTACTGGCTACGTTTACACGCCCAGTATTTGTGACTAGGACCTGGCATTCAGGAGTTTTAAACTGCCATGATAACAATAGTAATTTATTACCTGCTCGGCGCAAATTAGCACATGATTATGATCAAATGCGCCTTACAAAGAAAACTTTCCATTTCTTAATTGTTTACAATTCTAAATCAATTCAAATTAATCAAATGTTGGTTTTTTGGGGAGAGGGGAAAACCGGAGTACCCGGAGAAAAGCGAACCCAGCCTACGGAGCAAGCGTCCCCTTTCGAACCTGTTGATTTCATTTTACTTCATTCTAGCCTTGCGAAAATATGGGGACAGAGCAAACCGGAACACTTGCCTCACAGGCTAGTTCGAACCATGCTAAGGATTCTACTTCCTTGTTACTGCTGCTTCGTTTAATTTATCGCTTACTGAACTCCTCAGCCAGCCTTCTCAAAGCAAAATATTTCACATTATCCATTCAAAGTGAACTGCTTTAATATCCGGTCTCAAGTTATTGAGGCAATAAAGGCAGGAAACCATAAATCACCTTTATTATGGTTGTGAAAACAAGCAGGTTTAGGAATAGGCCATTTCCGAATTACCACAGGCCTCTTTTTCGAAGCGAGTCTTAGTGCTCATCCTTTCATATGCAAATCAATTTTTATTCACATGAAAATTAGTTTAATTTGTGCGTGAGTGAAAACTGATTTGCATATGAAATGATGAGAACTAAGACTCGCTTTGAAAAAGAGGCCTGAGGTAATTCAGAAATGGTCTATTGGCGTGAATATAAAAGGAAACCCTTAGCTGGCCGTGACTAATGTCCCTCCGAGGGGGAGGGGGAAGGGGGTGACTAGGGGAGGAGTCTTGTGAAAGGAACAGGAAGACTCATCAAAAAGTAAATGTCAAAGCGCAGCTGAAGCTGAAGCTATTCATTCAGTAGTATTTACATTAACTTATATTTAATTAGGTTTTAATTATTGGGTGTCCCCGATTACCGGTAATGAGGCTACATGTTGCCGGCTAAAAGATGACACTCATTCATTTATACTTGACTCTTAAGGATCCCATTTTAGATCTATAGACAAACAAATGAGATCGTTCTAGATCGCAACATAGCATAACAGCGTTTCTTTCTTAGCGATATCTACAATGATATTGTATTCCGGAGTGATACCAAAATTCACAACCATACACCCCCTAAACGGGACGCTTTGCGTCCCTCCTACTATATCGTGAGTGTGTTACCCCCTCCTCTGATGGTGATGGGCTCCCGTTGTTGCTGGTGTAATCGATCGCCATAGACTGGGGGATAACATTGAATGATGAGTGGGCAATCAGGCATCTGTAAAATAAAAACCAAAGCGGTTTAATTCTTTTCTTTGTACGTGGCCAATTTCGACCGACCTTTATTGGAATCCGGTCCGAGAGAATTTTCTAGAAGCTGATGATCTGCTTGTCGGAGGCATTCAAAACCACTTACTTAAAAACAGGAAATCAGAAAAAAATCAGCTTTCCATTCAAATTTTACGTAGGTAAGCCATTCTCTTCTTTTTAATGGGAAGTTCTTTTTCCCACGTTTGCTCTTGTATAAGTTAACTAAATTACGTGGTCACTATTCTTAGCACTTTTGCTCTTCACCCGAAATAAGAAATGATTTACGTCACAAAGGCCAGGAAAACTCTTTAAAAATATTGTGACCCTCCTTAATTTGTTGAAAACCTCTTCCGGAACTCGGGTGCTTCGATTTGTTCAGGACGTTTTTCACATCCGCTATTGTCATCCTCATAGATAGGTGTTTTGTTCAAAGCGGTGTTGGTGAATAACATTTGGGTTTCACCTACTTCCTTTCCTTAAATAAACCACTGTACCTTTTATAACGCAACCAGATCTTCTTTCGCAAAAGTCTTATTTATATTGAACATTTCTTTGAATAATCATTCTGTTTTTCTGCCAGACAGTAATTATTTATTAACCAAACAAGAGTTTGAGTAAATAAAAGCTACCGAAATTTGACAGCTTAACTGGAGTGAAAGCCAATCAAAACAGTTCTAAAACGTTTATTCGAAGCTGGACAATTCTTTTCTCTCTGGGGAGGACACAGACAGACTCCAGAAATAGTTTTAATTTTATTAACTGTACGTTTGGACTTTGTAATATGTTTTACGGGGATGATTAATATTATGAATAGAAAAATCATGGCCTTGTTTGAAGTTGACAAAATTTTCATTTATAGTTATTCATGATTTGTCGTTGTTGTTTTTTCCCTACCCCTCCCTTAGGCAGTCATTTTTGTGCCCCTTCAGAGTAGTCGCACGAATTGCTGTTTTGGTCGCTCATTCAGAGAAAGTGACGGACGAGTTTTCCGCTTATATCTGTCGTATTTGTGACCCTAAGAGCTTGAATTGTCAGACCAAACCCATGATTCACGACAATAGATAGCATTGGCTCTCTGAAATGCCTCGAAAGCAACGTGGTGTTGGTTGTTTCGGGTCTCGTTCCAACCATCCCGAAATTCGTTATGGCATTGATCATTCACGGGGAATGCAATACCTTCAAGACTTCTCTCAACCAATGCCAGAAGAGAGCGAACTCAATGCTAAGTTCGCAGAGATTGTGGTAAGTGGATGCCCATGGAATTCTCATGTTTAGTTTAAGCGACTGAAAATCAAAATTCGCTGAGTTTCGCTACTTTCACAGTGCAATGCTGTCCTTTGAGAAAAGCATGGAGGCGGTGTCGCTCAAGAATGAATTTGTTGTTTATAATTTACATGTAAACACGTGCCGGGAAATTGAAAAAGTCATCGGTTTCTCTATCTTGTGCGAAAAATAGTGAGCTTAACTGCTCTTATTCCAGAAGGCGAAATAAAGAGGATTTCATTCATACTCAAAAGGTTCCTTGAATATATTCCCAGTGGGCCTTTCGTACTTCATCTGTGACTATAATTGTGGAAGTCCTGTCTTTCACTTCGTTTCAGTATAAACTTCCCCAATTGCTATTTCAGTGTATTTTACAACTCATACTACTCGCCATACTGTGTCTTTTTCATATCTTCCGACGGCGACTTCAAATACTCTGTCAATTTCGGAGTCAAATTTCCTCAACTTTAATCTCAGAATTGTGTAGCTTATTGTTTTGATAAATTACGCCTATACTTCAATTTATTTCAGTTCCGACTTTTTCACGACTCTGACTTTTCAATAAAGTTGTCTTTAAGAGTGATCGACAGTGGAAGCGATTAAATCTCGACTATAGTCCATCAAACGCGTTTATCGATCGCGAAAATTGTTATTGATCAAACGAGCGTCGCGAACAAGCTTAAATAAATTTTCGTTTGTTCACTCATCTCCAAAATCTTCGAGTCGAATTGAATGTATATAAAAAGAGTGTAACTTCGACAGTTCTCAGATTCCGTTCTATCTTTAGTTAGAGCAATCGTTACGATCGCAGCTGGGAGGCCTCGGAATTCTCCAAGCTATTCTCAATTTATTACAAACCTTCGAAAAATTTGCAATTTGTGTACAATTTGAAGATCTGCAATAATTGAATGATCTCGAAAATACAAATTTAAAAATATTGCCTTCGTCTGTACATCAGCCATTAGAAGACTTAAGTTATTTTACTCGGGTCGGCACTTTTCTTCTCTGGGTAACACAGATGTAAAGAATTATTATCAATATTTGTGTTTTATTATACTCTTTTAGGAAGAACTTGACCTTACTGCTGTGCACAAGAAGGCGATGTTTGAATTGCCGCCGGAGAAAAAGTGGCAGCTTTATTTATCCAAAAAGAAGGTGAGATGGGCAACTCAGAAAAATAAACTGAAAATCAAAGGAAACCTGTTGATTCTCTATACATGTATGATATTGAGTGAGTCCATGTTTACACAATATTAATTCAGCCACTGTTAAAATTTAATGGCAGTCTTGTTTGAATGAGTTCGTGGGAAAAATTGAAAATTTTACACTATCAAGTACTTACTCTTGTAAGAAATTCTGCCTGTGTCTTTGCAGAAAATTTTCAGTTTTTAAACAGTTCTATAAGCTCAAAAAAAATAATAAATGGTAGAATGGAAGGACAATAGTGTATTTTTCCTGTTGTTTGGTAGGACGTCGTGAATAAGTAATTTGCGTTTTGAATGCACATAATCGAATATATTGTCCAGTAGGCAGCTGTTGCAAGTTTTAGCATATTGCTAATATCACTTGTTGAATCTTGGAAATTGACAGCAACTCAAATGCAGTGGTTTTTCTGTATTGCCTTTAACGTTTTTGAGTACTTTTCACCAGTCTAGTACTTGCTGGTTACATCTTCAAGCATTGTTTAACAGTTCATGACTAAAACATATTTATCATCCCTCAAGGGAATTGTTTTCACATTCAATGGAGACCTTTGAGTGCTTTGTTTATTGTGGTTCAGACGAAACATTGTCTCGAGTCAAATTAACCATCTGGCTTACCTTCAAAAATATCCGCTTTGACATTGTTGTCAGGATGAAGTTCCAGAAAAATCCATACCCACACTGTACGTGGTCTGAAAATACTAAGCAGGGGAGAGGTTTCAAAAGCCTAAGTTTTCTCCCCCAAAAGTGGAATTTCCAGAGGGGTAAGGCAGGGGACTAAACCCAAACATTCTATGATGGGGGTATGGATGACTGGACCAACAACAGGTATTAAAAAAATGTGAAGCCCTTGGGACAGATTTATTGCTGTGTCAGTCACTAAGGGCATTTCTAGAATGACCCAATGCAGTTGTGCTTAGAAAACATTTATTTTTTTATGGATGCTTATCATTCTTTATCACAACCTTTTTCCTCTTGGTTAATTTGTCTCCTTTATGTAGTCAAAGTAAATGCTTTTAATTGAAGGGCTGAGAGCATAACCGACCTATGTCGAATTTTAGGTCATTTTTTGATTTTGTTCGGATTTGTCCGAATTGTTTCATATGAACTGTAATTTGTTATTTCTCGAAAATGAAACACAAATCTGTGAAAAAACAATACTGGACAATGTTTAACAATCAATTTATTATTAAAAGATATTATAGTGTTTTCACATTACTTTGTTTTTATACTCCTAGTATCCCTGTTAAAGTAAAGTATTGCCAAAAACCTTTTTTTTTCCAAAACCATATTGTACATAGCTCTCATGAAGACATCAGCAAGCTATAATAAGCAATATTTAACACTTAATGACTGGTCCCTTAGGGAACAGTGAATTTTGTTTTCCAGGAATCTCAATGTTTCCCAAGAGGAAGTTGAGGGAAACATTGAGATTCAAGGGAAACAAAATTCACTATTCCCCAAGGGACCAGTCATTAAATGATTTGTTATACAGCAAAACAAATGGATCATATGGGTGGAAAACAAAAGCAAGAGTAAATTTTGAAAACTGCGCTGAGATTCCAGTGACATCATCAGGCCACCTTCAACTGCATGCTCCAATCACATGGAACAGTGGTCAACATTTCACGGGTAACAGTGAACTGTTTCCCATTTGATGTCATAGTTTTCGTAATGTTGCCCTCTCATGGCATTTGGCAGTAAACAGTTACATTGTTAGATGTCATGTGACCATGAACTAGCCAATGAATGGGGTTGCTGTATAGATTAGATGTGTTTTTTCACAATACGGTTTTTGTACTGGTGTGCTTGCGCTAAATATTTTAATTAACTATTCTCCTGTCTATGTAGGCTTTATAATCCTGATCTCAGTCAAGCCATGGCCTTTGTCCTCTTTTTTGGGAGGGGGACAGGGCAGGAAGAAATCTTCTTTGTTTTCCATTATTTAAGTGTATTCAGATCCACCAGCTGACTGTCAAGGAATCATAACAAACCTTCAATAAACAGACACCACTGAACCGTTGCTTCAACTTCCCACACCTTACTAATGACTTGTTGGTGACATCAACAACAGACAAACAACAGAATGACTAATTAATATTACTAGCAATACACATATATGGACATTAGAATAAGAAACGACAGATCAAGATGCGCCAATCACAACATAGCTTAATACTAATTATTTATTGATAGTGGACCAATAACATCATGACTCTGTTAACCAATCTCATCAACAACCAGAGTATTTATACCATCTACTTACATGAATCACTTGACTCTGATAATGACTTCTGCTCCAGGTTGTCGAGTAATTGAAGTATTTAATGCACAAGAATCGTGTACTACAATAATTTTAAGTATATGACATTCTTTTTTACATTTTCTGAAAGTTAAAGATGTCCTTAGTTGCCTGTAGTATAAACACCACGAAGAATTTCCAAAGGGGTTCCCAGAAAATAAAATTTAAAGTTCACAGAAATTGTGCCACCACTGGTCAAATTTCATCATCAATATCTTTAACTGAATCATCTAAACTTCATGATTTGTTTTCAACATTTGGTGTTGTTAGAAATGGCTTCTTTTTTACTTATGTTCTTTAGACCTGATGAATTTTTTATTGTGGATAAATAAAGATTTTAAAAAAATTAGATCTTGAAATCAGTCAAAGAGAGGTTTGCAGTACGATGCAAGTGTCCTTGGTACAAAGCTTTTGCCCAGTTGTTACTCAAGTGGCTGTTGGATTCCCTCTTAACATCATGTTCTTCAAAGGGAAACAGTAGCAACTGTTTTTTGCTTTACAAGCGCTGTATTTTTATGAAACTTTGGGTTTAGCTTTCTTTTCCTTTTATTTACTTATTTCCTCATTTATCTCTACACCTGTATTTGTGTTATTCATGAATTTAGGAACAACAAGAGTTAAGTTCAACCAGCTACCCAGAGTACTATGTAGACCAATTAAAAAGCCTCCATTCTGTAAGTAATTATTAATATTAAGTCTTTGATTTTGTAAAGTTTTAAGTTTGTACTTGTTGATATTATTTCCCACTTTTCAAGTTTTACTGCTACTTTACAGTTTTCACTTACTGATAATTGCTTTTCAAATATTTTTCTATGCTTATATGTATACCTTAGATATAATGTGAACCAAACTGGAACTTTCAAAAACTAAAACATTTTATCTTTGGTGATTGATTTCTCTATTCTCATTACTTATCTGTTTGATCAAACAATGACATTGTAAGGAGAAATTAGCTGTAACTTTGTTCAGGTCTTAAAAAAATGTCATCTTTTCACCAGGTCTTTGTTTCCAAGCGCGAGGAAGAAGTGGAATCCAGAACAAAACTTGTGGATGGACTCAAGACTGCGCTAAGGACTCAACCTTTGAGGTATGGTACAGGCAATAAAATATGAACAAGTGCATTTCTTTATTGTCCATTTTAGGTTAGGTTAAGCTCTGGTTGTATTGGTTGCTAGTGATGTGAGTGGAACTTGACCTGTAACCTGAATTTTCCTGAAATTATTTGCTGCTTATTTGCAATACAAGGACATTTCAATAAACGTTTCACTGTCTGATGGACTCACTACATAGAGATCTTTTTCAACTGTTATCAACCATTAGTTATACTCGTGAGTGAATTTAAGCTGTGAAGTGTACAAGAAGGTGAATGTACGATGGGACACTTATTCATACAATGTCTTGTTTTGTTTTTCAGATTTGTTCATAGGTTTATAGAATTAGAAGGTTTGAACTGTTTATTAGATTTCCTTGAAAATATGGATTTTGAAACAAGGTAAGTGTATTTTTTGCATGAGTGTTCTGCAGTTTTTGGAAATAAATTCTTGTCATGTTAATTTTGTGCAGGGCATCACCATTGTCTCTCTTTTTTTCAGCCAAAGTAAAATCCATACCGCAGCAATAGGATGCTTTAAAGCTCTGATGAACAGTTCGGTGAGTACGTTTTGTCCAATTTACTGTTAAAAAGGTCTATGACGTGAGTAAGTCACTGGCAAACAAGCTATGAACAGTGTTTATTATGGGCTTGTGAGTGAGGATTTTCCTTGCATGTTTTGAGCCCCCAGATCACGTGAATAATTAGTTTAGTCATGTAGTATAGACCAACAATACATATGTTATTAATTTATCAGTTAATATTGTTTTTCACTTTCTTATAGCATGGAAGAGCTCATGTCCTGGCGCATCCATCATGTATAAATGTTATTGCCCAGAGTATGAGTACAGAGAATATCAAAACTAAAATACAAGGTCAGTCTGTAAAATTTGTATAGCCTGAAAAGGTAGATATGTAAAATACACTGTTTTATATTGCTATTGATTAGTAAGAATTATGATAGGCAATTTTTTAGTAAGGACATGGTCTTTAAATCAGAATCTTGCAGTGATGACCTTTAGAACCTGTGATACTATGTACTTATTGACTGAGTGGGAGGGCGAGATAGGAAAATATTTGGCTTGAGGTCATGGCCAGTACAGACTGAGCGCAGCGAGGTCCATGCGCCATGACCGAGAGCCAAATATTTTCCCGTCCAGCCCCACTTAACTCAGTCAATAAGCATTTTATCATATGGCCTCCTTAGACTCTTCATGAGTGCCTAAAAGATGAAGTTTTTACAAGAAAGCAACTATTTTGCACATAAAATTGATCTAATATGTTCTTTGTATTTGCTTTCTGGTTGTAAAATAAAATTACATGGTTAGACGACGAAATCCTCTAAAATCGTATTGCGCGGGGCCGTACGGCTTTTTCCGGCCCTGCTCGCACGAATGCATACGGCCCTCATACGGGGATTTTCTCCATAGTTTTAGAATGAAAGCGTGCGCGGGGCCGTACGGGTCATAGGATAAATACTCTTTGTGACTTTGTATTGACAATTCACTGTCAGTAATAAAATGCAACTTTTTTGGTTGAGGTTTTCATTGTCGAGCAAAGTAATCCCACTCGTACCCACCCTCAATATGTCCATTATTGTAACGGGTTTAGTTTTTATGGTATTTACTCCCACACTTTTTTCAACAGTTTTGGTATTTTGTTGTTACAGTGTTAGAAATCTTGGGAGCTGTGTGTCTTGTCCCTGGAGGCCATAAGAAAGCCTTAGATGCTATGACTCACTTTCAAAAGGTTAATGAGGAAAGGACAAGATTTCAGGTATGTGCATATATGTGACAGTATTTTAAGTCCAGTTTTGTGCTTGGGTTGAACCAAACCAAACCAGTTTGTGTTATCAAGGTTTTTCTCAACTTAATTGCTATAATTTACATGAAAGTGCAGTAATAGTCCACGTATAAGAACCTGGATTTTAAGAACCTGTTAGGATAAAATTTTCATTTTAAGCCCCCTCCACATAAGAACCTATTAAGGCTAAAATTTTTAACTTAGGTTCTTATCAGTGGGGTTGCTGTAAAAGTGTATAGGTAGAAACTGCCAAATTAAGATCATCATCTATTTAAAAGTAACTTCACATAAAAAAATAAACTTTGATGATATGATCAAACCTCAGAGGCTAGAGCCATACAGTTTTTAACTTACCGTATTTATTCACTTATAAGGCGTACTCGGTTATAAGACGCACCCTAAACTTTCGAAGACGATTGTGACAAGTAAGCAAAATGAAAATTTCACCTAAATACCCTGTTATAAGGCGCACCCAGAATTACGGGAAATTTTGCTTCCAAAAGTTATTACTGTTAATTACGGTGCTTTCAGTCTGATCCGTTTTTACGTTTATAAACAATACTCATCTGACAGATCTTTCATTCATCAGTTGCAAAACTCATCTTAATCTTCGAGCAATTCGTTCAGTGCACCGTAAATTTACCGTAATTATGCCAAGCACTCGTCATCATTCCTATGATCTAAACTTCAAGTTGAAGATCATAGCAGAAGCGGAAGCCGTCAACAACAATCGTGAAATTGCTCGCGGTTACGGCATATGGGAATCGAATTAAAGATGACTGCAAAACGTGCCTCGATGGGTCGCTACCGGCTAAAAGATTCCGAAGTTGATCAGCAGTTTAAGCTGACTGGTTTCTGTACACAAGAAGGCCTGGATGGACGGAGAACATTTTTTCTTTTTCCTTTATCATTTTAGGAGTATTTAACCGCGGCCATAACATTATTTGAACGATTTAGTCAAGTTTGCGTTATTTCGTGGGAGCGAGGTTAGGAATTTGTTCGATTGTTTCTGACGTCAACAACTTCAAGCACATGCTTTTCAGCACGTTCGCTCTCGCTTCGCTTCAACTCGGCTTTGTTTACGTTTTGGACAAATTATATTATGTTGTGCGAAAATACTCAGTTATAAGACGCACCCCGAGTTTTGAGCACATTTTGATCGAACAAACATATTTTCTCGGCAAAAATGGTGCGCCTTATAAGTGAATAAATATGGTAATTATGAATTTGGTATCAGCGTAACTTTCTTTGTTATGTTCTGTTAAGGTTATTACTGTACCTGCACTGAACTGCCTTTTGACATTGCTCTATGGTACAAATAAATTATTTATACTGTATTATGAGACGATATTTATAATATATATATATATATAGTATATTTAGATGAAATTCATATGAAAATATAAGAACATATTTTAAGAACCTTGGTAGCCTAGTACTATTTATATAAGAACCTATTTTGCCTAATTTGAAAAATTCACAACAGGTTCTTATACATGGGCTAAGAGTGGTTTTAATGATATTCTACGCTGGAGGTACCATTTCTAGTCACTGCTTGTATGGCTTACGCAGCAGCATTTTTCTGCTGGTTTGGTTAGGCAAGGGTCATGGCCAAATGAGGAAATAGTGAACTCTAGCATGTGGTGAATTTACTTCCATCTACTTCTTGAGTGGTGGATTGTCTCTGTCACAGAAAAACAGTGTCATTGTGGCAGGTATAATCATGAAATGTTGCTTTTCAGACTCTGATAAATGACTTGGATCGCACAACTGGATCCCACAGAGAGGAGTTCAACTTAAAAATTGCAATAATGTCATTTATCAACGCAGCTCTGAAGTATGGTGCGGGCGCGGTGAGTTGATACAACCTTCTCCTTGGCATGAAACACAGCTCTTGGCAGTGACAAAAGGAAGGCATCAGGGCATTCAAAACATTATGCATAAAGGGGCTCTATCTCTATGAGTTGCTATTTTGGTCAGACTAGGCAAATTGCATTTGTGGGTAACTGTAGTCATGTATCCACTAACATAACAAAATTTTGGGCATTGAACGTAATGAGGTTTTTCTAACAATTGTCTGGCCACAGTGAGGTATCTGAGGACCAACAGTTACTGATATTTAAAGGTCAGGCTGGTTGTACACTCAAAAAACACACCATTGGGATTGGTATTAGCAAGGACTTTTGAAAGAGAGTTGAGATGAGAATAAAGGTCAGCACACATGAGGGGATTTGGTTGCAGGGGATGTTCCCATTTACAGTTCACACAAAAGAATTAAACACTTTTTAGGTGAATGTTTCCTGCAATTATTGGTCCCATAATTTCAGAAAGTTTAATTTTCTGGGGCCATCCGCAGGGAAAAAAGTTTGGTCCCCACAAATAAATTTTTGTTAGTTCACACAAAGGGAATTGGTCCCTGCAACCATTCCCTATGAATATTCTCCTTGTGGATGCCAGTCTTAAAGATCCTTCTAATAAGACTTTAGGGCCAGCTTGTTAGTACATGTAAGGTGTTCCCAGTGGTGATGGAATGGAGTGACTTATTCAAGGAAGGATGGGCTGAGAGGGAAACGTTTTATTTGAGTATGTGTTTGTAACTGACAGGGGAATGTTTATTACAGGAACATCTTGAATTTCGTATTCATCTTCGATTTGAGTTTCTCATGCTTGGAATTGAACCAGTAATAGAAAAGCTACGTACACTGGAAAATGCAACTCTTGACAGGTTTGCCCTCTATTTTTGTACTGATCACATCTTGTTGTGTTATGCTTGTCATACTGTTTTGTATTGAGGAAGTTTTTGTTTGTTGTTTTGTTTCAGACATCTGAACTTTTTTGACATGGTGAGAAATGATGATGAAAAAGAACTTTCAAAGAGATATGGCCAGGTATTTGTTTTACGAATGACCTTCTATTACCACTGTGTGCAAATTGACTTAACACCAACTTATTGTTTTTGTTTTCTCTTTTGCAGCCTTACATAGATCTTAGGAGTGCTACTTGCATGTTTGATGTATTGAGAAGAAAGTTGAGCATCTCATCAGCATACCCACACTTGCTTTCCATTTTACATCACATGCTTCTGATCCCAAGTGAGTAACTCAGGATAACTCAGGATAATACGCTGTTTCAAAAGTCTTTTGAAAGGATTATTGGGCTTTTTGTGACTTTGGGTTTTCAAGATCACAAGTACTTAAGGTAGTTAAGATTCATGAAAAAATTGGGACCAGAGAAAAAAGTCCGGATAATCGAATAGTCCAGATAATCGAGGTCCGGATAATCGAGGTCTGGATAATCGAGGTCCAGATAATCGAGGTCTGGATAATTGAGGTTCGACTGTAATTGTTGTTTGTTGTGAGGATCGTAGTGAGTCATTGAAAAGTTTGTAAGTTTGTATGAGTAGTATGCTTATTGCAGCTTTAGTGTGCCTGTAAGAGCCAGTGTACAAACTTGTATAAAATGTATATCAGCCCAAATTTTATTCAGTCATCTACAGCCATGGCCACAGTTTCAGTAAAGTCCACCAAAATGGTGTTAACACTTTCAAGAATTTACTTAGATTTTTTCTCCCAGAGAGTAAGCATTATCTCGTAACAATAAATTTCCAATCCTTCTGTTTGACTCACAGATGATCATGGTGTTGCACGTCGTATGTGGCAGTTGATTGACAGGGTCATCCAGCAGGTTACGGTGCAGGAGGATGATGGCAGTGATCCTGATGTTGCTCCGTTAGACATCAATGTCAGTTATATTCTCGACACGTAAGTAACGTGAGCTTTTTTATGTCTTTGATCTGTGGCAAGTAACAGTGACAGAATTTACAGTTACCCAATTGTAGCCTCCATTATTGTCATTTGTAACATTTTTATGCTATTCCCTCAACATGACGTTATGAACTGAAATTTAGTTTGTATTGACTTAATTTATTCAGATTACTACATGAAGATGAAATACGCAGAGAGGAATTGGGAGAAGATGGTGAGGACTCCCTTGAAACTTACAAAAAGTACTTTTTTGAGTTTATGTGTCATTGTTAAACTGGAATTTGTTATTGTTACAGTTGAAAGTCTAAAAGCCAAGCTTCAAAAGAGAGAAAGAGAGGTGGAGAGCAAGAAACAAGAATTAGTAAGTGATTGTTATAAGTGGTGACATCACAAAAATAAAATTTTTGAAATTATGGGATATGATGCCATACTCTTATAGAGCATCCTAAAAGACACCCTCATGCCAAAAATTAGCTCCGAATTGCAATTCCCGGTAGAGATATAAGGGATCAAAGTTTGATGGCATTCCATACAAACCCTTCAAAATTTGTTTCAGTTCCTTCAGTTTAGCAATGACTCAAAATTAGAGAGATTTATATGGGGCAGTATCAAATTTCAATCCTTCATATTTCAGCTGGGAGTTACAATCAAGAGCTAAGTTTTAGCAAGGACCCTTTTTTAAGGATACTCCATTCGAAAATGGCGCCCAATCCCATAATTTCACAAATTTATTTTTTGTGACGTCACACTTAAGAACTCTATCGTAAAAACCATCTTACTACAGAAATTACATTATATAGTCAAACTTTTCCTAATGAGACCTCTTGTAGGTGTATACACATCTACATGTACATGAAAACGTTGCGGTTAAGTCTTCCATCTGCAAATTCGTCATGTATTACTCACACATTTGCCTGTTTTCATTTCTTGTCTCAGGAAGAATTGAAGGAGGCATTTGATAAAATGTCTGTCAAGCTTGAAAGAGAAGCTCAGGAACGCGAAGAAGCAATGCGGCAGATACGTGAACAAGAAACCAAACTCAATGAAGCAAACTCCAAGGTAAGTAAACTGTAATTTGATTTTTATGTGAAGGTTTAACTTGTCTGTCTTTCAGTCAGCGCTCCAAGCTGCGCCCATTTAGATCACCATGGCGAGAGGAAAAAATATTTGGCATCTAAAATTCTGGCATTTTACAATTGAAGGTCGCCAAAAGGTGACTTTTTGAAAAAGTGAGCTTGGAGCACTGTCAGTGTTCCAGATAAGAGAGGGTTCTCAGGTCAACATTCCAAGAAAGCAGGCTCCCTCACCCAACACACTGAGTTGTACTGACCCCTTAAAATCTTCCATGACCCCCGGTCTCTGAAAATTATCAGGAACACTGTCTTTGCATGGCAGCAGAGTGTTGCCTTGACACTTCTGTCACCGGCTTATGTCAGCCCTGGCCTAAGTTTACAGATGTACGTAAGTATAATTTAGGTGTACATGCACCGTAACCATGAATTTTGATAACTTTAACCCTTTAACTCCCAAGGGGTTCTCCATTGACGAGTAAAATCGTCTGGCGTTAGACAGAGTAAAATCTATAAGTGCCATTTGGCACTATCGGGAGTTAAAGGGTTAAATAACAGTCTGAGCTAACCAAAGCCAGTACAGTAGGTGGCAACCTGATGAATTTTTTAATCATTTGAGTGAAAATCTAGACAAAACAGGTGGTGGTGAGAGGTAAATTCTGACAAAGCAGGCGGAAGTTTTCACTGGTTGCTGCCTTCTAATGAAATTCCTACCTAACAACTGTTGTGTGCGAGTCTATGGAATGCAGTATAAATGTAAGGAGTGTTGTGTTACCACTATACCCTGTGCCCATATCTTTGGGTCTTTTCAAGGACAATGTGAAACTCCAGTTGACTACAAGCTAAATTGTTGTTTCATTTCCCCCAGATTGAGCTTGTGGGTCAGGAAAGACTCAAATTAGAGGAAATGTTGAAAGGAGTTGGTGCATCGATTCCTGATGATGCCAAAATTGCCAACCTCAACAGTGCTGTTGCAGCTGCAAAGAACTCACCGATGTCTGGTGTTTCGCCCCCACCCCCTCCTCCCCCACCACCAGGAGGACCTGCACCTCCTCCACCCCCACCACCTCCTGGAGGGGCTCCACCACCCCCACCCCCACCAGGTGGAGCTCTAGGTGGTCCTCCTCCACCCCCTCCCCCTGGAGGCAAAGTGGATGGAGGATTCTTTGGGTTCAGTAAGCAACCAAACAGAAAAGTACCCAAGCCATCACAGCCACTCAAGTCATTTAACTGGGCTAAATTACCGGATGTAAGTTACCCATCTGATATTAAATTTGGTAATAAAAGTAATCTGACCTAGTTTGAGTGATTATGTTATGAGCTGTTAATGTTAATAGCAAGTTTATCCAAGATTTGGAATATCTTGAACTGGCATTGCTTTGATGGAAGTCAGCATGGAAAACAGTTTAGATTTCTCCCCATTGACATTCAACTTGTTGAACAGTGAATCAAGGTGGTCTTTTAAGAGTGTTGAAAATACCTCAACCTGCTTGATGACTACAACAATATTATTTTATAAGATATGAGATATTTTTTTTGGAAAAAATCTTTATATCAATATAAGTATATCAATAAGTAGTGTTGTTGTCTAGGTTAAATCAGTATAGAAGTTACGTAACCGCAAGAATTTAACAGCAGTTTTGCGTTTATAAAACTTAAAATGTTTCATTCATGTTTTAGTCGAAAATAAAAGGCACAGTCTGGACTGATATTGATGACCAAAAGGTGAGATTGTTCAGGTTACACTAGTTTATTTGAATACGCTGCGATCGGATTTCTTCCGTTCTCATTTATTTTCTTAGTTTATACCAGTTTAATTCCTTTAGTGATGATAACCTTTCCTAGTTAGCTCAGGGTGTTATTTGAAATCTTTAGGTGTATGCAGTCATGGATTTTGAAGACTTTGACAGAATGTTCTCTGCTTACCAAAGGAAGGAGGTATGCAGTATTGCTCATCATAAAAGGGTTTCGTTTGAAAGTGCGACCATGCACCTAAAAGTATTATTGGAATACTCACTTCAAAGCACCAACAAGAACAACATCCTTTGTTTGTACTAGGGGTTTCCTTTGAGACCGGACGCCGGACGTAGCGTCCGTTAGTTCACATGAAATAATTATCTTCTGAGGTCTGTCGTTCGCTTGTTCAACCCATGAATCTGTTACTTCAAAATGTTACCGAAAACCCTGTTTTAAATAAATATAAAGAAATGAAGGAAATTAATTGAAATTAAATAGGGTACTGGCTAGAGGAGACTAGAGGAGCGGGGAAGCCGGAAACAGGTACAATACAAGGAGTGATCGGCTCCAATGAGTTATTTGTAACCCCACCCTTTATTGTGGAAGGGATGAGGGGCTTTTTAAAGCTAAAGATTTTAACATAAACTGATAACAGTATGAAAAAAAAATCGGAGTCACGCTAACTCATCGTTTTTTTTGGTCGAAATTAGAAAGATAACAAGGATGCTGTTGACAGTACATCAAGACCAAAAGAAATGTCACTGATTGACAGCCGACGAGCTCAGGTGTGGTTGATGTGCCTCTCTTTTAACGTTTTGAGGATTTTTGGCTTCATTATCACATATGGTGTTATATGATGATGATTTATCTGTTCTTGTAGAACTGTGGCATTCTTCTTACAAAGTTAAAGATGACTGATGAAGAAATAACGGTGGCCATTCTTTCTGTTGATGAAAACGACGAGCTGTCAAAAGACATGGTCGAGCAGGTATAAGCTCTAATTTTATTCCTGTATGGCGCGTTGGTGCACAATATTTTTGTCGTAGTGAAGGTGTCAGAGACCTCTCTCGTTACACTTTTTAGCATTGTAGTGTAGATCTAACGCTTGTTGCTGTCTGTTTGTTTGTAGCTGCTCAAGTATGTTCCCACATCTGATGAAAAGAATCTGTTCAATGCGCACAACAAAAACATCGAACAGTTCGCTCGAGCAGATAGATTTTTATATGATATGTCTAGGTAAGGAATCACTACTCTCGCAAAACTTTTTCTGGTTGCATATGAAACTACATTTACACGATTCGTACATGTATCTTTGGCGCTAAGAAAAAAACATTTGTACTTTAAGCAGGGCGCATTTCGAACTTCATTGGACTTGACGTTTATGCCATACGTCCAAAAAACGTGATTAGGGGCCTTTTTGGACTTAGAACAAACAAATGATATAATTCCAACAGTCGTATTTCGGACAAATAAATATTTTTCTGCAATTCACGTACAGACGTGTTTGCTACTGAGAAAAACAGTCGTACGCCTGAAAGCAATTTGGGAGACTGAAAGAGAGCACTTTTGTAATACACTTAAAGGCACACCTGGGGCTAAGAAGGCGAATTTGAAGACTAAAACGGAATTTTTGTGATACGCCAAAGGGCGTGCCGTTTGGAACCAAAAGATGAGCTAGGAATCCGCCCCTGCATTAAACCAAGGACATCTGTTGGTACATGAAACTGAGGTTCAGAGCGTTTGGACTTTGTGTTGCTTGTATACCTACTCACAGTGATATCATTGTTTTGCAGGATTGTTCATTATGAGCAAAGGCTCAAGTCATTGTTTTACAAGAAACGATTCCCCGAGAGAATGGGTGAAGTTAAACCGAGAGTACAAGGTACCGGCTGACAATCAAGTTTCTTCATCCAAAAATACTTGCATTATTCCATTGATTTTTTTACCCAGTTTTATGGTTATAATTATTTCGCTCGGAAGGCCCCGTGCCCGGGTTTTTATTTACGTGAGTTTGGTGATCTCAGCGAGATTGGTGTATTGGCGTTTATATTTAATTTCTTTCTTTCCTCTGCAGCTGTGTTAGAAGCTTCCAAAGAACTTCAAAGAAGTCAAAGGCTTAGAATATTGCTGGAAGTTGTTCTGGCCTTTGGTAACTACATGAATCGAGGAGCGAGGGGCAATGCTTCCGGTGAGTGTTTCCATGCATTATGTTTTTTCTTGTCTAGAAAATTAATTTATTTCTAATAATGTTTGTAACATGGCATTCTGTGGCGTACCACATGGTAACTTGTTTCATATTTTATGTGCGTTTTAACACTGCGCTATAGGCCCTTTGCAGCTTGCGGTCACGTGCCGGTGGTACAAAAAAACCCTTGCTGGAGACCAAATTGCGCACTGGGACATCCAAAACAGAGCGACTTAATAGGCCATATTCGTATTTTCGGTATTGACTTGGAACTAGCATGAAGTGGAGGCTCTTGCGGGGGAATCTTTTCATATGTAAATGTTTCCCCCGCAAGAGCCTCCACTTCATGCCAGATCCAGTTCAATACCGAGAATACGAATATGGCCTATTTAATATTCTTTTGTTTTGGGTTTTGCTCTTCAGCTAGACGTTTTTGGTACCATGTGATCGTAAACTGCTAAGCGCCTATTGAAGGATGAAAGTTGACAAGTGGTGACCAGTTAACACTTTTTCAACGATGTGGCGTGCTAGCAATAATGTGTAAAAGTGTGTGTTATTTTCTGAAAGGATCATAAATTACTATACTGCCTTTAAGACAGTTTCTTGTAGATTCTCATTGCAATGTCTTTTCTTTAGGCTTCAAGCTGGCAAGTTTGAACCGGATTATCGACACAAAGTCCAGCTCAAATTCGAAAATAACTCTTCTTCACTACCTTATCATGGTATTAGAAAGAAAGGTGAGTATCAAAGAGGGATAAACCGGTAAAGAAGCGCGGAGAAGAAAGGGAAGATGCCTTTCCATCCTCCTCTTTTACTTTCTCCCCCAGGGTCTTTAAATAACTTGTAAATGACATCTGCAAATGGTTAGACTTTATAGTCTTCTTGGATAAGGACGATAAACCGTTGGCCCCGTCTCAAAGCTCTTCGTAATTGATTCTCTCGGACGTTAAAGAACCACTAGGGACGTAACAAACCCTGGCTGTGACCACTCTTAGTGTTACTCTTCTGATCTGTTCTATTCAGCAAGTGGCCGGCTTGGCGTGATATCCCAAAAAAGGCTAAAGGTGTCTGAGGCCATACACATAAACAGCCGTTAGTCAACATGGATTTGCCGAGTGCTGAAAATGTGTAGAAGTAGAAGAAGTTATCGAGTGTACCCAAAATAAATTCTTAAAGTCCCCGCAAAGAGGAAACATTGTTGCGGAAATATTGCCGAAATATATTTTGGATGCGCAAACAAGCAGGAAGCAAAAAAATTGTTTTGCTTCCTTCCTTGCGCAAACGGCGAGGAAGCACATTTTGCTTCCGTAACAAATGTTGCATGTGCGCGCAAACGGTTAGACTCATTTGAAATTCGAGCATATGCTTTCGTTTTTTCGAGTGGTCTAGGGCGCTGGTTTTCAATGCGGTGACCCGGATTCAAATCCCGCTCTGGCCACTAGCTGGAGTTGTTCTGGGTGAGTGCCTGGTTCAACTCCTCGGTCATCCTTGTAAATAGCCAACTGGCTGCCTTCCGCCAGTTGGGATTCTTAACTCTGTTGTTTTCATTTGTATTATTTGTTTCATTGGCCCTGAAAAGCCCCTTTAGGGGAGTGGTCAATTAAGCATTTATTTATTTATTTATTTTTCTTTTTTTCAGTATCCTGAGGTCCTTAACCTGGAAGAAGAGCTCGCGCACGTCAGAACAGCTGCCAAAGTTAAGTAAGTTGTACGGCACAGTTTGCAGTTGATCCTTGAGAATTCTTTGACGGCTTCCTGATCGCGTTTTGTCGCCTGTTGTCATGTCTGCAGCTTCTTTCTTCATTTTTTTCTGTCTAGAGTTCAACTGAATTATTCATTGCTTTCTGTTTTAGTCTAAACGACTTAGAGAGCGAAGCTGCTACTATTAAAAAGGAATTAAAGGAGGTGGAGAAGGTATGCGGATGATAAATATAGAGTTTAATTTTTAATTATTTTCCAACATTAGGTAACTTTTTTTTTTCAATGCTACCTAGGAGCTGGAATTCCAACAGAAAAAGAAGGAACGTATTCACGGCGACAAGTTTGTAGAGTCCATGGGTTCGTTTGTGAAAGTTGCACAGTTCTCCATGTCTGAGTTGGACGAATCTTGGAAAGACATGAAGCAAAAGGTAACTACGAATAGCTGTGAATCGATACAGTATATGTCTCTCAGACAACAGTCAGCCCTGTCTGTCTCTTTCTGTTTCAATCACATATTAGTCAGCTAATCAGTCAGTCAGTCAGTCAGCTAATCAGCTAGTCAGTCAAACAGTCAGTAAGCGAGTGAGTGAGTCAGTCAGTCAGAAGTTGGGTAGTAGATACTCACACAATTCTTAATGTGTTGATCTTGTTTAGTACTCCAAAGCAGTAGCCATGTTTGGCGAGGATCCCAAACAGTTTCAGTCCGATGAGTTTTTCGGCCTGTTTTCTGCATTCTTGGTTTCGTTCGCGGTAAGTTGGTGGTGTCTTTTGCTGGTTCTGAGCTGTTTGAGTGGTTTCTTGCGGCTTAGGGAAACACGTTTAGGTGGTTTGCTTTAAGTGAGAATTCCTTCCGTTGTTGTACTGTACACAGGAAGCCAAACATCAAAATGACGAAATGAAGAAAAAGAAGGAACAGGAGGAAAGGAAAGCGCGAGCCATGGCTGAGGTAAAATAAATAGAGGATATTACACGGTGGCGAGAAGATATGAATTTTATGTTCGAGTGGCAAGAACAATATCTCAGGAGAAACGTGACATAAAATTCATATCTTCGAGCCAACGTGTAATGTTCTTTTTATTATATGGAGACAACAAATTCAACCAAAGCAAAAGCCGGGAATCGTGACATCATTGAACGATACGACACTCACAAAGGTGACATACAGAAAATACGCCACTCGGGTCCCGATGAAGTGGCGTATGGAATCTACGAGTGGTTTAGTTCCCAGTAAAACACTCTCCTCCATATAATAATTTGTAACACTGGAAAGCAGTGCTTAATAGCCTTAGGGTTCATCCCACATACTTTAAAGTTTAAACCACCTCATTTGTACTGCGTAATAAACAGCTCCACGGGAAAGGATCGCACCATAGCATTCAATTGAATTGATTGACTTAGATTCGAGTGTTGTAATCCCCTTGAACAGGCAGCAAAGAAAGCCGGTAAACAAGGACAAAGAAGAACTACACAGAATACTGTAGAGAGAAATACAAAACTCGTAATGTGTATACGCCATGGCTGCAACAGTGTATAGACACTAAAGTTGGTTTTTATATTTATTCTCTGTTCACGATGTAGCAAAAAGAACGAGACAGGCAAAGATCAGCTGCCAAGAAACTTATTCACAACAATTCAGTCCCAGAAAAGAAAACTAGCAGAAAACCAAGTCCCAGTGGAGACAACCGGGGCGAGTTTGACGATTTAATTTCCGCCCTTCGGACTGGAGACGTTTTTGGTGACGAACTCAGTAAAATGAAAGGTCGGAGGCGAACAGCACCTCCGAAGCAGGCTCGGCGTGTCGAGAATGTTTCCGAGCGTGAGCGAGCCTCTCCGAAGATAGCAACCAAGTGTTAAAACGCAGTAATTGTTAAATTATAAAAATTAAACGGTCTGAGGGAGAAAAGAGGAGAAAGCAACGTCTGCGAATCCATTAGTGAGGGCCAGAAAGAAAAAAGGAAAAGCACAATAATATTTATATAAATTTAGCTTAAATTAACGCGTCACGCATCAGAGGAATCTGGCCAACTTGACAATCTAGTCAGGTTGCTCCCTTTTGTACCAGGTAACCAGAGATCCACTTCTTTTTAAGCGCGTCAGATTTGAGAGACGGGTAGTTCAAGCTTCTCCTTGCTTTCCTTAGTGAAGGTTGAATGTGTAAATCGGTAAACTCGAACTTAAACAGTCAACATCCAGGAAGGAGCGGGGGAGGGGGGCGGATTGTGTGTGTTATGGGGCTACTGTCTTACCCGCCACAGCATTCATTTAGTAACTTTAATTTAAATTAAGATGTTTTCCTCATAGGAAACTTGGTTTGATTTTTAGATCTTGTTACGATCAGAAAGTTACTGTTAATTTCGTTTATACTGGGAAGCAGACTTATTGGTTTATGGTTATACATCTAGAAATGTTGTCACCCCCCCAAAAAAGTACCATAACTATATAGGTAGGGATATGATACTGTAGATTTTTTTAAACATTCATGAGATCAGCTATGCGATCTAAATTCGTTGGCGAAAATATATATTTTCTTTGGTTGTGTCTTGTTTTGTCGATCAAACTTTGTATCATGATATCCCAGTTTCTAGTTTGTATCATTTGTATGTTTTTACAACATATTTCTGTTAGTTTAGACGCTTGTGGCCTTACCTACGTTATTTTTATATTCACCCTTTTGTGTTTTAGGCAGCATCATTACGCTGTTTCAAAGGACAACCAAACGATTGAGCCTCAACATTAAATAATAAAATGCTGCTAATTTATTGTTGCTTTAGTTGAGCCGCTCTCATATTACGACAGCGGTCAGTGTCTATTTCCGTAAGCGTGCGTAGCATGGTTTTGAACCAGATCATAAAACTTGTTGTTTCAGTTAACAGAAGAGAAACGCATTAAGATTGTGCAAACTTTGCTGGAATCGACTGAGATTCGGCTTCGCTTTTCGCTTTTTTTTTTTAATAGGTTTTTAAATAGAGACCGTAAGTTAAATTCATTGATAGTTTTCTTGGTTACTGACTTACTTTGAATAATTATGTGACAGCTGCTGTCAACATTTATGGGTATTAAGTTGATTTAGTTTTTGTACGAGACAACACCACTGTTGAGGTATATTCTGTAGATATTTTTATTTCAGAATTCTTTTTCGCGCCCTCTCTAAAATGAAGGCGTTTTAGAATTCGTGTATGTAAGCTTTTTTTTGTAAATTTATTATGACATGAAACGTACACCAATTTGTAAATTAAAATAAACCTAAATAAAGTGTGCGAACATGCGTGAGCATCGCAAGGAGACTTTCCGTTCTTCTCATCTTGGCAGTAAGCGGCCACACCTAAGGGAGGTGCTTTTCAAGATTATTTGTGTGCCAAAGGAAGAGTTGTATCTTGTCTTCCATGCTAATTTAGTTTTCTGTTTGACAACAAACTGGCGAAACACCAGGCTATGATTTAGGGCCGCTTCAGGCGGGTGGCTTTAGTTCAACCTCGCCTTCACCTCTTTCGTAACGAAACTGCTATCGATTACCTACAGAAAAAGAAAAGAATACAACATAAATGTAATAACGTAATGACACTGGAGCCCATCACTTGGAGCGATCCTCTGCATTAAACTTTCTTGATCGGGCGTTTTGACAGACCTGTAGTTATCTTAAACGTAAAATGCAAGTAAAGTGTATTGTATTGTATTCCGAAACTGTAAATGCATTATCTACAGCAAAGATTGGCTAACCGTAACCAAGGAAACGCTGCTTCCTAGGAAAGCGTTGCTAAAAGTAATGGAGGAGAGGAACCCTCCTAATCCTTCCCGCCATACACTCGAGCATGTATGTTAATGTGGAACAGAGACGTCAAGGATTTTTTACCTTCGACTGTGCGTTGATAACATTCTCTGGAAGACTGTAAGCGGGCGTCCTTGGAGATGCTAAGGCATTTAATCCAGATAAACTGAATGACGTATCACTTAACGAAATCATCGCAGTTGCTTTTATGAACATCACTTGCTTAGATTACAACTGAACAACTACGTTGTTATCAACATGTTCAACATCGAGACATCTGTGTTGCTTTTAAGCCCATCTACAGAAATTCTGTTTTTATCAAGTATTCCGAGATAAACACTGAAAAGATAAACACGATTTCGGCCTAGACCTTAGTCTACGCGTTCGCAACCGAGAGAAGATGCATACAATGGTCCAATGCTCTCGTCTAAATAAAATGAAACCCAATGCAAAGCAACGTACCTCGCTGTTGTAACAGGTTTTGTCTTGCTTTGATGAAAGCCAAGATGTCGGCATCCGCTCGGCTGTCGCCTGTTAATTTTATTGATCCCGAACTGGAAATAGTTCAAAAGATGCACTCCGTTAATTCGGTTTGGGTACTGTAGCAGCTCTCATAAGCTCTAAATTTGATTGGCAGGCATAGTGTAGCACCTCTATTGTTTTAGGGATAGGGTCCATTGCTTGTGTTGTTTGTTCTTTTGTTCGCCTGAAGGGTTGCAAGGCAATCTCGTGAGACCTTACGAGAGCTGCTACATGCCCCTTCGGTTTAGCCAGTCGCAACACCTCCCCTCTCCACTCCCCAACAGTAGAGTTAAGGCACAATTTGCTTTCAAACTCACCCTAATTTGTTCCTCGTAGCATTTCCTGCGCTTCCACGATCAGCTTCTGCTGCCGATGTAGGTAAGTTATTCAGTCCACTATCTGAACTGGAGGCGTGAAGAGCGCGATTAACAGAACTCAAGCCTGAAGAAGCTAACTGTGCTTCCGTCCGTAGTTTAGACACGAATTTCGCTGGTCTTGTGCTGTGAATGGTATTGGACGCACCACCAGGGTCCAGATCACGTCTCCTTGGGGCAGACGGCGGTCGGACTGGGGAAATCGGAGGGGTTTTCCAAGCAGCTCTTACTCCATTGGGTTGCTAAGAAGGAAAACAGAAAAAAGTGAGTTTCTTGTTAGGGTTTCTTACAAGCATTGGCACAATGTGAGCCGGGCGGTTTCTTTTACCGGATTTCGATTCGAAACAGTCCACCATTGGAGATGCACTCACTCAAGACGTCTCGGTCGTCACCCTTGCAAAAAATGCAACGTTACTGGGACAAGGTCAATGATGTATTTGAAGTGCAACCCTATTCCTCTTCTTAGATGTACCGTCAGGAAAAAAGACGGGAGGCATGAGGGGCAGTTGTCAAGAGTAATGAGATTCCGCATATCTTAAATTAGACCTCTGCTGCTTGTAATGTTGTTACTTACCTGGTTGAAGGCTGCTTGCTCTGCCCACCAGATCTCAAAATCTTTCTGCATCTTGACCTTTGCTTTCTCCAAGAGATGTTGAAGATGCTCGATCTCAGTTTTCAGAGATCGAAGCCGAGTAAAACTTTCCTTGTACCTAATTTAAAAGACATTAATGGAAACTCAAAATAAAATCAAGCGCGAAGCCAGCCTCAGAACGTTTTGTGCTAAATCATTGAGGAAGCCAGAGCAAAAAGGGGGACCCATTAATTAGTAGTAAGTGAATCATGTATTGGTTGTCAAGCGCGGAAAAACTGGTGAAAGGTTCTACGGGTGAAAGGGTGCTTTAAATTAAGGAGACTATATAACTGGTGCCAAGCGCAGAATAACAAGCAACAGGTACGTGCTAAACGCGTGTTCTATGTTTGCAGGCTCTTGTCAAGCGCAGGAAAACATGTAACCAGTGTTGAAAGCAGGAAGAGTAGTGTGATTCCCTTGTAAACCTCACTTTGTTTTTTCCTCCTCTATAGTACGCCTCAAGTTCTGTTCTACTGGATCAACCTCCTCAGCTTCCTCAGTACCGTTTACGAAACCTTGAAAGTATAAAACAATAAGACACAAGAGTCATTCACACAACCACCGTTGCCATAAGATGTTCCAGTTTACTAGTTTTACTCTACCTTGCATTGAGCGACGAACTCTGTGCTGTTCTATTTGACTTTTGATCGAATCTGCGAGCAAAAAATAAGCAATTCAACAAAAACGACGACAATGGTTTTATATCAGAATTCAGTCGCAAAAAAACCTACTTATTTTTTGTCGTGATGTGTTCACTTGTTCGCCAAGCCTTTTAGCCTCCGCGTATCTGAAGGAAATATAAGGCCAATACAAATTAGACACCAGCTATTCGGCTTACCGAATTGACAGTGTTAGAAACAATAACCTCTGCTTTAAGTTCTGCTTGTTTTCTTCTATCGTATCGTTGTGCGAGTAATCCCGGCGAAAAGTCTCGAAAGCTTCTTTCCGTCCTACAGACATCTCGTCTGAAAAGAAACAAGAACGTTAAACACTAGAACCCAGTGTTGAGCGCTAGACACTTAATCAATCAATCAATCAATTTATTAAAGTCATTGCGTGGGATTGAGGTTGCCCTCGGTATCCGAGCCAAGGGCTCATGTATAAAACGCAAGACTAAAATAAAAACTAAGGGTATAGTCTATTTGACCTACCAAGTTTCCTTCTATACGCAGACGAAGGCCTGTGGCGACTTGAATCCTCAGCAGTCGCTTGAGGATGCTCACGATTCTGCAAAGAAACATTACATTGCTACAAAAATTGACTTTAAGGAAATAAAAGTCAAGAAGGGTTTCCAAATCTCAACACACTGTTCAAATCTAAACGTTCTCATCCGAATGCTTGGTTCACACCTCAGTGGTATCAGAGGATGGCCTTTCTTTCACTCGTGCCCTGCTCGAAGATCTCAAGTTTGACAATTCACTCTCTGAATCATCACTCAGAGGTTGGCTGACGCTCCGTCGCACCCCATCTGGTGCCATAACTGTCCCATCTTGGAATCGGCCTCCTCCCTGTCTTACAGAGATCTCCAGATCAGCAGTGCGCTTTTTCTCTTTCTTCAACATACCGACCAAGATGTCTGGGCCACAGTTAAGGGGTAAATACTTTTATATCTCAAAGTACAACATTTAGTTTATCATCTTTTCATGAGTGCACCATTTGCGATTGAAGCACAGTCATCGTTTCCCGCCAAAAGTTTGACAAGGCATAACGATAAAGAATGGACTGCTGAAAAGTGTTAAGGCATTTATGACCGCTTGTTTTCCCGCATTAATGTATCAATTCGCGTCCCGCTTCGATGTGAACAGAACTTACCACATAATAAATTATTTTGCTGACTTTGAATGTTGAATTGAGAAGTGTATTTAATTCTAACTTATTCATTCATACAGGGACTCAAGACATTGTTTTAACAATGACACATGTTAGCTAGCTAATACGACCGTCCCTCCCGACCCCTGTAACTGTTATCTTGTTTATGACTGGTGACCCGGTACCCGGTTTTATGAGCTTTAATCTTACTCGCTCTTCAGCTACAGCAAGTTGTCAATCATTAAAGGCTGTATCGAATTAATGTCATCTGACCAACGCTTTGAACCAATCAGAACTAGAATTTAAAAAAAAAGCAACAGGTGCCAGTGTGGGAATTTATTTGGCTGTTATTCGTGTCAAGTTATTTGTGTCAAGCGCGAGAAACAATGCAACGGGTACCAAGAGGGGGGAAAAGATGTTACGAGAGCGCTGGAAAGTCGTGTAACAACAAGCAAGCGTATAACTGGTCACACACATGAGGCAAGAGGAAGAATGGTCTCTATATAGTGTCAAACGTTTGAGCTCGAAGAGAAAGGTTAAAAAAGTCCATCAGGGAACGTCAACCGAAACAAAAACCAATCTCAGAGGAGGAGTGGAGTTGGTGAGGGGCTACACGTAAACATGAATACGAGGATTTAACAAGAACAGTTTTTGAATTCTTCGGAAAGATGATCCAGAATGGAACAGAAATGACCGTCCCTGTTATTGCCATGCAAATGCCTACAAACCTAGCCGCTCTTACGGTCATACATTTTAAAAATGTGTTAACTTTTATTCAACTTTTAATTAGTAGCTTATGTTTGTTTTTTTACAAAAATATCTAATCTTTTAGTAACCCTACAATTATTTTGTTAAAAGTTGAAATATTAGTATAAATAAAATTTCCGCGCACTTTTTAGTGGTTAAGGTAGAAAATTAAATCTCTTCCAAAAGCGTAGTTTAGGCCCTTTTTTAGCAACGCTTTCTGTATTAGTTTAACTGGATGAAGTAAGTCTCGATGCTTTTCAAATATTTACCTTTCACATGTACATTTCTATCAATTTTGAAAGTTTGTTGCACTAAAGCCGGCAAGACGGCAGTAGTAAAGTTTTAATGGGCGCAAAAAGGACCCTGCTACGCAGTGATGACTTGATCGAAACTGATCTACTTGCTATTGGTTGACTGAAATACACTCAAGAAACAATTTTGAGCCAATCAGGAACCTTCCTAATCACGTCATCAGTTTGGAATGTTTACCGAGGTTCAATAGTGCTAACAACATACAGAAAGACCACATCCTGCATTGCACCTGCTTATGATCTGTTCTTCACTGTCTCACCGTTGCTCTGTCATAAATCACCTAAACAGGTTTGTGGTTGACTGGACCTATCATATCGTCCCTGTTAGTTACCAGGAATTTGTTCTCCGTCGTCCGCCATTCACAGGCTGTGCTTTGATGACAGACAAAACCCTGTTTTTCTCCTGTTCAGCTTTGTTTAGTCCTAAAACGGCTTCAACATACTCTTCCTCAGCTCTCAGTTTTTGTTCCTCAGCTTCTCTAAGCGTGTCATGAGAGCGCGAACAACGTTCCAAAGCTGTTTTATAACTACACATTACTTCTTTGCGAGCAACATCTAATCTGCGCAATTTTTGTTCTTCTGAATCAACCACCACGTGTTTCTCCAACAGTTTCAAAATTCGCACGTGAATGTGTAAGTTATTTGTCATTCCAGCTTCCATAGCCACTCTAGAACGTCGGTGAAGTTGTTTCAATTCCTTCAGTGTGAAACACTCGACATCAGTTGATAGTTTGGCAAGAGTGACGACAGCTTCGCCATCCATTTGTCCGATAAACGTTGCCTCGTCCTCGCATGGAGCTTGCATTTGGCTGTAGCGGTCTAAATCGTCAGTGGTAAATTCTAAACACTCTTCCAGTTTAAACAGGTTTGTCTCGCTCGCTAGCAAAGCGTGGCGACTTGTCAGACCGGTTGTTTCCCAGTTTATCCTGAGAAACAGGGGGGTGGAGAAAGTTAGACGATTCTCTCTGTCATGTTTACAAACAAAACTGTTTAATCGCAAACTGTTTTTCAACAACATAACACTACCAACTTTTTAATAATTAAAGCCGGGATAAAACTTCCATTTGATTAAAGATAAATCTTCCATTTGTAGTTCAAGTACACAACATTCCACAAATTCACTCTCAAATAATACTTTATTCAGGTGTAACCCCCGTATTGCGTTTAAGTGTTGATTGGTGACCAATGCCAATCGTAAGAAATCATGCAGCCGCCAACCATTACTAAGCGCGGAACAACGTTTCAACGATGTTACACCATGCCCATGCCAAGCGCGGGAAGAAATGGTTGAAACAACAACGTCATCTGATTGCCTATCATAATTATTATCTTTTCTGGACTTATGACAGCGCGAACATAAACTAAAATGACTTTTGAGTTGTTCTTGACACTCGCATTATTTAAGATAGGATCACTTTTGCTTACTGGTCTAACCTGGTTTTTACATGTTCTGAGAATACCAAGAACACAACAAGAAAACGTTTTTTCCACCACCTGAGCTTATTACTAACTTCCCTTCAGCTTATTTAATGTTTCCATTTTATTTTGAGTTTTGCCGGAAAGTTATAACAGAGAAGCCATTTTAGTTACAAGCGAAAGGTTATTTTTGCTGTTATACGTCATTGCGTGGACGAAAATTTATGAGCTTTAAGTTTTAGGTTATTTAAAGAAAATAGTTAGTATAATAACAAGTTAACAAATTTAAGGCCAAACATGGAACAGAAATCTAAATTGTCACTTATAATTTTAAGACAAATAGATGTTGTCATAATTATTTTACGATCTGAGCGACACACAAAATTTTATATTTAAATTGGTTATTATCATCATAATTAAACATTACTTTATTCCTGACGCTTAGCTGCACGCGTTGCAGAGTTGTTTCTAAGGTTCGAGTATGACATAACCCTTTGTTAACCAGTTCATGCATCCACAACACAGCCAGTTGTTAAACCAGTACCTCTTTTCAAACCGATGGTAAAGGATATTGATTTCGTTGTCTCTCTGTCTAATAAGCTCTTTCAGTTTGCTCAGTTCAGTGTGATTACCCAGGTAGCTGCTATCAAGGCCGCCGTCCAACGCCGGGGTGCGACTGAGGTAAACAAATGTACACAAAATGAGCCCCAAATTTCGTACAAGGCACGTGGTATACTTGTTCGAGTCAGTGTTAATTTTAATTGAGACTTTTCATCTCAAGAAAACCGATACTAAAGAAATGGAAGATAGCACTATTCAAGTCCAACATCACCATCATCACCATCATTTTGACAGCTTCATGGGTAATCATAAAAATAATGTCGAAAGATTTACAAAAGCAGATATAATTCCCTATTCTCGCTATAACATACTAGCATATCCCCTGATTACACAATAAAAAAATATGGGATGTGCGAGGACCTCGCACAGCTCGTGTTCACCCATACAGCGGGGTATACAAATGTGTTTTACAAGACCAAGAAGAGTACTGGACAGAGTTTACCTTGGTGGGGGTGAGGATGGTTTCTTGTTGCTCTTGTCCAACACGTGACTCTGAGATAAAGAGAGGAGCATGAGAAAAAATCTCAACTTGCAAACAACTAACTTCACGAATTTCTTTGAAATGATACACATCCATTTCTTTGAGAAATTTGCCGCAAAAATTCTGCATAAAATAAGATGAAGACCGGCCTGTGAGCACCTATTACCTTGAGAAGTTGAAAGCAGTAATTAATCTTTATCATGTCTGCCCCAACACTCAGGGCTGACTCAGGATCCGTGTCTTCAATGTAACTTTTCACCATCCTCCGCAGTCTGCAGCGAACAGTAAAATGCAAAGAGTTAGACAGGATATTTCCTAAAGACTATCTTTATGGGGATGTTCTTGCTTCAATAGGTCAACACTCCATAGCTGATTGACAAAGTGTGCAAAACCCTTGCTTAAATATGAAAAGAATTGTTCTGCAAGTACTGGAGGGAAAAATAATGTTACGAAATTTCCTACCTGAAGGGAAAAGAAAAAAGACCCCCAGTTCACCCGGTTTATACAAGGACAGAAGTTCAGAAGTCGTGATAATTTTCCAACGCAAGCAATTTTCATCTTTGTTTTTTGCAGCAAAAAAAAAATTGTACTAGTTTCTATTGAACAATTAGGGATACAGGTCAATAGCCCATTCGGCTTCGCCTCGTGCGCTATTGACCTGTGGCCTTTGAGGGCGAAGGGTCTAATTATTTTAGTATCACCCAACTAGTCAGACAGAAAGGCAATAATAAAATTAGCAAATGCAGGTTGAAGAAATATTAATTTGGGAATAAAACGTTTTTCAAAACTGGTGAATTTTGCTACTCAAGGACTACTACTAATAGACCTCTAGTGACATAGCCAATCAAAATGCAGGATTTGCATTAGTCCACTAGTTGGTAGCCTGCGTGACAGACGCCTTTTTCGGCTCTTGTTTCACACGCCGAGAAAAGAGCGTCTGCGATCCCGAGCTGGAGAACGATTTCCGTGACGTCAGAAGTTTTAAACCAATCGTAAGTCGGCTCTCATTTTTGTGGAACCAACACGCGCGGGGTCGCGTAGGTATCTCGCGTACACAGAAAAAACAATCTATCAGGTAAAATGGGGTTGGAAGGCCTACACGACTCCTGTTCGCGCGTTTGCCGCTTCTATCTCGGTTCTATTGACCGATTTAGCTTCTTGCTTGTTTTAAGTGGGGCAACACGGTGGTTTAGAGGATAGCATGATGGTGATGGTGATTGAAACAGCCATGTGCTTAGATGTCGCATGTAATGTATTTTGATACCAAAGGTCATTTCTGGGTTTATCACCTATTTGTTTTGACCCTGGTTGTTTCTGTTTAGCGACCGTGGTCCTTTATATGCCATCTGAAGCGTTTTGTCTAGCTTTGGTTTGGCTCGTTTCAGTGCGTTCAGTGACAGAACAGCCTCTCTCTTGTTATCAAGGATAGGAGTTTTGAGCCGCGTAGTATGATCATATTTATCTTGCAGTGTTTGTACATTACCGGGCCCGGTTATTTGGTTTTGTAGCAAGACGTTGTGTTTCTTTTGTCGTAGCTTCTTAGAGAGCTATGCAACACGTGAAGTTGAGCGCTCAAATCCGCTCTAATTACGGCTGTGTCTTTGTCATCGTTTCACTCCGCTCTGTAACTGCGGTTATAGTATTTTCCTTGTTTTGTTTATGCCAGTGGTTTTGGCTGTGTTTGGGTACGCCATTAAATGATAGACAAGACCATGGTTTCGATCCTTCCTTGTTGGTCTCATCAGTTGCCGGGAATGGCTTGAGTAATAGAGTTGCTCTTTAGGCAATGTCATCGTCTTTCTGTGAGAATGGCAGAGCATGCTTGTGTTATACCCACTGGGAGGATCGAAAATACTAGGTTGTAAAATGGGGTTGGAAGGCCTACACGACTCCTGTTCGCGCGTTTGCCGCTTCAATCTCGGTTTTATTGACCGATTTAGCTTCTTGCTTGTTTTAAGTGGGGCAACACGGTGGTTTAGAGGATAGCATGATGTAAACCTAGCTGGCGACATTGATTTCCGCGAATTTTCGCACTTTACACTGGAGCCAAAGGACAAACTTTTCTTCGCTTCCGGTGGTTCTAAACCTTAAGCGAGTCTTTTTATACGGACCATACCATCAGTTTTAAATTTTGTTTGAATTCCATCGACGATTTTATCCACTCTTTTCAAGGCCTTCTTGTATCAATTCACAGTATTATAACATAAGCGGCATATGGCGAGGTTCTTGCTACCGACAATGACGTAAACAGACAAATCGATTCTAACTGAGCGAAGAATTAAAGCGCTGATGTACAATTCACTTTTCCCAAAGATCTTTGTCTTCCCCTTTAAACTGGAAATTTTTACTTTACACGGATAACAACAATCTTCAGACAAGTTAACCTTTTTCGGCGTTTCCCCCACTCATGACACATGCTACTGCTAAGATCGAAGACAGTAGCCCGCGAGTTCGCGAGTGTAACTCGAGTGTAATTGATCGCATCATTTTATCACTCAATTTTATTGGTTAAGAAAAAAACAAAAGCACTGACGTCACGGAAATCGTTCTCCAGCTCGGGATCGCAGACGCTCTTTTCTCGGCGTGTGAAACAAGAGCCGAAAAAGGCGTCTGTCACGCAGGCTAACTAGTTGGGTGATGCTAAATACTATATATTTTCTTTAGCTTAAACAGGGGTGTGATAGACCACAGCACCTACCAAACTGACATGGAGTATACACCACTTCAATTCTGACAATACTGAGACAAACTAATCCGATTCATGCTTCACAAGAAAAGAGGATGATTTCAATGGAATTAAACAGTTAGGATGAAAGATAAAAAAATTCACACATAGAAATTTGTCACTGCAAAATATGTTGGTCTACTTGTCTTTTACCTGTCCATCTCGTCCTCTGTTAGTTCACCTGTGTACTCTTGCCCAGTGGCCATTGCCAGTTCATCTTTGAGCCTCTGAACTTCTGCCTTGAGTTGAGCTATCAGCTAAGTAATAAACAAAACAAAATCAATAAAGTTGTCAATCAAATTGCTTAAATTGTTAATTTTGTTCACTGACATCATTCTGCTTATGCTTATGTCACTGTGTAAACCAACCTTAAGGAATAAACACTGCAAAATTAATAAATTTATTTCATCAAATTGCTAAAATTGTTGACTGTTGCTGACCAGTTTAGGATCAATTTCTTCATTCAAAAGGACGTCGTTCTTAATCATGGCCACTCTTTGAGCAAATCTACATGTTGAAATGGATTCCTGGAAAGTAATAGACAACAAAATTAATACTTTATGAAAGATATAACTCTTTTCATGGTACACTTGATTGGGAAGTTCTAGATGTGAAATGAACTACAGGAACTGTTCAACATTCTAAATAAGCTTACATCAATGTTTTTCTTTTCGAGAGAACATGTTGCTATCATTGTGGTCATGCAATTTCCTCCAAGGCTGAAACAAAAAGCAAAAATCAGAGATTACAAACACTAGAAGTTAAAAAAAACTCAAGAAAACAAAATGGCAATGAGAAAACTTCGCAGCCCTCAGTTTAATCTCATTTATCTCACACCTCCTGCAATCAAAACTAAACACGTCCTTGGGTATTCCCTTACCACTTTCAACTCCATTAGAATTGAACAGATGACAAATCCGAATATCCATTTGCATAGCGGTTCATCAGGAAACCTAACATCATCTGTAAGATTTCTCTGCACCACTCAGTTTTTAACAATTAAAGTAATTTTGCCAGTTTTTACCTGCAGTTTTGACCTCTACAGTCAGCTGTTATGAAGTGTATTTTGTTCATAGTTTCAAAGGTATCAAACCAGTTTCATATCTATTCCCCTATGCTTTGCTCATGGCAATGAATGTGCAAAATTGAACAGGTTCACAAATTTAAAAACCACAACACCACCATACCTATCCCTGAGCACAGATGTCATCATGGAATTCCTGTAAGGAATGTGACTTCTTGATTTCTCTGATAATGCCACGATAACCTGCAGGTTGACATGGTGATTAAAATGGAAAAACGGAATCAAAATCTGCTTATGTTTGATCCACAAATCAAGCTGAAGAAGTCCTCACCTGTTCAAGATAATGAAGTGATAAATTGATATACTTGGCTTCTGAAAGTAAGGTGCCCCCTACATTTGTTTTTCCAACCCTCTCAGATCTGTAAGTAAGAAACGCAAGCAGTCCAACTGTAAGAAGAGATTTAGCATGCCTTCCTTTACTGTGTAAATCGAAAAACCATGAACACTTATGATTTGATTTTGACATTTCCCATTGTGCAGCAACCAGTCAGAAGCGACATGACACCACAAACTAATTACAGTTACTGTTTGCGGCTTAGTTTTCCTGCCAAGATTGGCTTTTTACTTCAAACCCAATAACCTTTCGTAAAAATTTCTTGTGCTCACAGTCATTGGATTTTCTTAACAAGGCCTTAAAATCTAAATTTAAGTTAAATTGGACTTTAAACAACAGGGCCCAGTTGTTCGAAAGCCAATTAACCTAATCCAGGATTAGCGTAAACTTTGGTTGCAGTTTTTCACTTTTGGATAAAAGTTGTTTCCGCTGCTTTTTATTTATCAGGATTGACTTCCCCTAATCTAAAATTTTGCAGAATATCAGCATTGAACAACGTTTGGGGATAGAGAAATAACCTCCTTGATTTATTTTTAATCTTGGATTAGTGTTAATCGGCTTTCGAACAACCGGGCCCAGATCATCAGTTATCTGACAAGTACTTTGATGCCTGCCACAAACTTACCCTGCAAGATCAACCAAGTGAAGTTTTGCCCGGCGAATTGTTGCAGATCCAGGGTCACGTGATGAAATGTGGATTGTAAAGATACAGTGTGATCGGGTGGATGCCTGATTCATGGGCGTCTGTGAATGAAACCAAATTCACATTCAAGTCATTTCAATATTTATGTGGATTTGATGTGCGGTAAACATTGCAGAGAGAAAAGGGGGTGACTGCCCTCCCAAAATCCCATCCCCTTCACTGTAACAAAGTAAACAACCTTATTAATTCACCTTCTTGATTTATCCAGAAGTACTGCCTACATTCAAAAAGACTATGAAAGGCAACACAGAGAAAAAAGGGATTAATTAAACAATAATATTAAAATCAAATCTGACCTCGGCTATCATCCTGTTTGTGTCTCCAAGAAACAGAAGATTGAGAGCTGAAATACATAATACACAATCATATTATCTTGAACATTGCATACGTGAGTTATCCACAACATGTTTGCCTTCATGGAGAGTAGAGATTAATATGAAGTGTGATTCCCGCCAAAATTCAACATTAAATTCTGTTTTGCACACGTTTCATTTTGTTACTCAAATTGTGTTCTGTGTTCAAATTGTCAAAGTCAAATTCTATTTTGTTTCCCAAATTCTATTCTCTTTTGAATTGTGTTCGCTAAATTCAGTTCTGTCGCCCAAATTCCATTTTACTTTGAAATGGCAATTTGCTTAAATTATATTCTCTTGTAAAGAGGTGAGTCGCTCAAATTCAATTCTGTTTCACGTTTGCATTTTTAAATTCTATTTTGTTTGTGAGCCTCGGACCGAGTCTACCGCGGCCACGTGAAGAAGCAACATGGTAATGGAAGATGTGGAACAAAGGGCTCTGGCTTCCTCACCGATCCAGCCTTTGTTTTGGAAACGATATGTCGACGATGTCATCTCTGCGGTATCCGGAAATGAAGCGGAGCGCCTTCTTTCACATTTAAATTCAGTTGAGCCGTCTATCCAGTTCACCATTGAGCGTGAGAATGATAGACGTTTGTCTTTTCTCGATTTGAATGTCTATAGGGCGCACCGGGGAAATTTAGAGACAAGTGTTTATCGCAAACCCTCGCATTTGACTCCCACCACCCCATCTGCCACAAAAAATCCGTAACCAGAACTTTGCTCACGAGGGCTGATTGTTTGCCATCTTCATGTGATTCTAGGGCCAAAGAGCGAAAATATGTTTTTGACGTCCTCAAGGTCAATGGCTATCCAAACACTTTCCTACGTAACTGCTTAAAACCAGTTACTCCTTCTCTTAACACCTCCGGGGACGAGGTTTCGGCTACAGGTTTTGCCGTCATCCCGTACATCCGCGGTGTTACAGAACCCATTAAGAGAGTTTTGACTAGCCACAATGTCAAAGTTGCACAAAAACCTTTTCAGACGTTGAGTCATATTTTTGCCAAACCTAAGGATCCTGTGTTGAAAGAACAACGAACTGACGCTGTTTATTCTATTCCATGCAATGACTGTGATCATGAGTACATCGGACAGACCAAGCGTCAGCTTGGCACGCGTTTAAAAGAGCATCAAAAAGCAGTTTTTCTTTGCAAAAAGGAAAATTCCGCTTTGTCGGAACATGCTTGCCAAACCAACCATACAATAGCGTGGGATAATTCCAAAATTATCACCACTAACCGGCGGTACCATCAACGGCTTTGTTTGGAAGCTTGGCACATCAACTCCGCCCACGCTCCTTTAAACCGTGACGATGGCGGCCTTTTACCTGACACCTATTTACACCTCATCAAAACAAAAGGTCGTTAATTAGTAAGCGTATAAAAGGCTCCTTTTTGCAACACTAGATCACCCCTGATGAAGACACTAGACAGGAGTGTCGAAACGTTGGGTCGTGAATTGTAACTTTTTAAGTTACATTCATCAAACTTCAAACCAGAGTAGCATCAAACCATGTCTGAAGGTTTGCCTTCATCTGCTTGTTCTTTCGAAAAACGGCGGCTAACGGGGCCAACGATGCAGCAGTTCGTGGGTTTCTTCAGCAGTTGCTTCACTCGATAGTTCGCCAAATCGAAAACAATGACGGTCGTGGCCACAATGCAGACGGAGTTTTGTACCGAGTTGATTGGCTTTATAATTGTTTGGTTCGCTACGTGGGATCGTACAATATCGACGAGAATATTGTCCGTCTTGTTGGTAGAAGCCGAGACATGCTTGAAGAGATTGTCAACGCTCATTCAATTAATCGTCAATCTTTCGAAGTTGGACGGATACTAAGCGGTAATCGTGGTCGCCCAAGACTTGGTATAACA
>OX419342.1:28036353-28052175 GCA_948470475.1 Galaxea fascicularis | reverse complement strand
CCGCCGTTTTTCGAAAGAACAAGCAGATGAAGGCAAACCTTCTTCACGTGGCCGCGGTAGACTCGGTCCGAGGCTCACAAACAAAATAGAATTTAAAAATGCAAACGTGAAACAGAATTGAATTTGAGCGACTCACCTCTTTACAAGAGAATATAATTTAAGCAAATTGCCATTTCAAAGTAAAATGGAATTTGGGCGACAGAACTGAATTTAGCGAACACAATTCAAAAGAGAATAGAATTTGGGAAACAAAATAGAATTTGACTTTGACAATTTGAACACAGAACACAATTTGAGTAACAAAATGAAACGTGTGCAAAACAGAATTTAATGTTGAATTTTGGCGGGAATCACACTTCATAGATTAAGTGACTAAACCCTGTGTTTTTACCAGAACTACTGATTCCTGGATATCACTGTCCAGGGCCTCCATGTGCAGCAGTCAAATTATGGCTGATATTCTATGTAAACCTTTGCTAAAAGCATTTCTTCTCACCTTCCTCTTCATTACTGGCTTGATGCAGGGAAAGATTCTTCAGATGAATATTGCTGTCACTGTCTTCAAAAAGGGTAACTTTGCTGCAAGGAATTCAAAAACTAGTTTTAACATCATAGTTAAAATCATAGTTGAATCACAGTCACGTCCAAAACTAAGAAATCTCTGTACCATTTCTAATGAGAAAACAAGACAATAATATTACTGTAGATCACTAGGCATTGTCTGGTAACATTTCTTAAAAGGGAACAACACCTGTACTTCTTTAAAATGTTTCCTAGCCCAACTTTTAAAAGGAGGATGGGCTTCACAATGACCTTTTCATTTCAACTACACCACACTTACGGTAAGTCCTCCAGCTTAGATGCTTCATGTTTGGGGTCCAAAAGGTCGTATCCATTTTCCATGTAAATCTCAAGGTAAGAAATATGTGCAGTGAACACTGTTTCTGGGTGCTGAAAAGAGGGTTTTACAAGAAAGATCAGATGCACATGACTAACCTCAGTATCACATTCACATCCATACAACATTGATGTCTTACAACAAATCAATCACTCACCTTTTCAAAGTACTCAAAGATGTAGGACAATGACCTTGGGATTAAGCCTCTATCAACATATCGCTCAGCACCACCGGTAATTGTAAAGGTCTTACCAGAGCCTGTCTGTAAATCAACACACCACAATCCATTAACAAAAAACAAATCAGAAAAATGTTATTGATACTGAGTCTCAGACTAGCCTACAAATAAGACTTAAAAAAAACGAAAAATATTTTGTACTCATGTTGTCAAGGAAATCTTTGACACCTTCCTGAGAAAGAGAGGTGGCTTCCATTTTTCCATTTCACAAGGTACTTCATTCATGTTCTTAAGAAATTCCTGCATGCTTAATACATAACACAACAATGTATGTACTCTTTTACATTATGTGTTATCTGGTTAGATTTCACAGCAGAGTGATTTTATTAGTACCTGGCCATATGCAAAGATCGTGCCATTGTAACCGGTCAGAACACTGAAATAAAAGAGTACTGTAAGAAAATAAAGATAACAGGGAGCTTGGCATCCACAGGTTGGCACTGAAGCTATGACTTATGACATTACAATTTGAATTGCCAGCATTCAAAATGAAGTTTTGCAAATGGCATCAATTTAACACAAAACGTATATCACCCAGCCGGTAATTCCTGGTGTTTTCATTTTTTTTAGATAACAAGAAAAATATGAACACAAAAAATGCTTGGTGCTTTTTGGGCTTTTGCTTCCCAAGAAAATAACATAGCTACTTGGCAAGATATAACTGTACAGTTTACATTTCCAAAATTTCAACACCAAATGCTCACATGCAACAATTCAACTTGAACCCTTCAACTTCAAGGATATGGAGATAATTCTTCAAAATGACCTTACTTGTCTATTACTCCTTGGGCAACGTCTTCAAAAACTTCATCTTGTTTACAGTCCTGGTCAAACACTTTATTAAACCTTTTTACAAAAAACACAATAACAAACAAATTACCAAGAAGAAGCAAGTAAGGAAGCACTGTGGGAAGGAAATAAGGAAAAAGGGAAGTGTAATGTATTGCGTGACATCACATGATGGACGTATGTTAAATTTGCATATGATGGGCTAATTAAAAGGTTGAGCACATGGCTTTGTTGTTTTGTCTGTTACAGCACTCTTCCTGTTTTGGTCTTCAATACACTTCAGAAAGCTATTTGTAACTTGCTAGAACAAAATTACTGATCTGCTACTACCAGAAATGACTTCCAGCTCAGGCCATATTCCATTAGGGGTATAAACTAAAATCAAGACTGTGCTAAAAGAAGAGCTTTTAGGTTTATCCTTGCAATTTGCCATTAATTGTGTGGTTGCAGAAAATATCATACCCCCCACAAAAGATGTTTTGGTTTGTACGCCTATCCTTCTGGAAATTTCAATTTAGCACCTTACTTTTCTTGTCTGACTTAAAAAACAAAAATATTGTCAACATTCATTCCATCCAAAGCCAGTCCATTTTGAACTCATCTATCTAACTTTAATTTGTCATATATAATTATCATATAACTTAGTTCATGTAGCTATGTTCAAACCTAAATTTATAAACTTCTCTCTTGTTATTGATGTAGCCAGCAGCCAGGTCTTTTGGCACAGTGAAAGCAATACCGGGTCCTCCTGCCTCATCTTCAAAAACTTCATAGGGCTAAAACCACGACAAAAATGAAATGATCAAGACTATTTCAGTCTTCCGTCAATTAATGTTTCACTGTATATGACAGATACTATGGCCAGCTCCTGTCCTCTTTCTATTGGCGTCTGCCACAATTCAGAATTTGAACTGCAGACTCAAAAGAAAGAAATTTACACAGCTCAGAGTTTTAGTGTGAGAGTGAGAGCTAAAGAAAGAAAAATATGATTATCAGTCTAAGAAATTATCAAGCATTTCTGTTGATCAGATCAGATGAAATCAAAATAAACTATTATTAGCTTAAATTCAGTTGAAGGAGATATCCAGGAGACAGATCGAATTATTAAAAGCACTATTATTGTAATCTGTGAATCATGTGGTGAATGTTTCCAGCATCATTCTGTAGAGGGACAAATTTTTTCGATGAAAAACCAAGCTTTTTGTTTGAAATTTTAGTTCTTATATTATAAATGAACTGTTTTTGACGCTTGGTTTCTTACAGACCTGCTTTGACCTGCAGGCAAACAATGTTAAGCTCATGTAAGTGTTACTTTCAGACCCTTCCTTGGGTAAAAGATGATTTTTTTTCTTCTACATTTGAAAATTTAAAGTTGAAAGCTTAAATTAGAAAATTTAATTATCAAGGTAAACCAAAAAGTTGCATACGAATAATTTTTAAATAGCTTACTCTGCCAAATCTACAACGAAAGACTTAAGCTTACATACCCCGGCTAATTTTTGTTTCGTAGGTTTTGCTCGGGCAAAGATCTGAATTCCCTGCTTCACCATCCTTCATGACGACATAGAAACAACTCTTAAAGTACAGTGTTAAGTCTGACATCCAGAGACATGTCGAATATCGGAATATTCCAGCGTTAGTTTACAAGAAATATGCGTTGCCTTGGTGGTTTTCAAGAAGTTGAAAATTTATGAAAGGCGATTACGTAGGGGAATGGAAACGAGTTTGGTTCAGTTCGTTAAGAACTTCATGTATCCCCTACTATAGTTTAGCAGGATCCTGCATGGTAACACCTTATAAACCTTAGTTTACACTTTTAAACCCCAGTATACCCTAGTTATACCCTTACAAAATCTAGTATACCCTTAAAAACCCTAGTATACCCTAGTGAACCCTAGTACGCCCTAGTAAAACCTAGTATACCATTATAAACCCTAGTATACCCTAGTAAACCCTAGTTTACCCTTATAAACCCTAGTATACCCTAGTATACCCTGATTATTATCCGTTATATTCTTGCTTTTCACCTGACGTCATAACAAACTAAACTTAAGAAGAAAACAGAATTTGAGTCTTTATCTTCATCAGGTAAAACACATTTTCAAAATATACCGGCTTGTCCAAACTCGAAGAGTGATCAAGAGAACTCTTACTATCCCTCAGGGGGGATCATTAAAATAGCACGCTTTGTACTTTAACGGCGGGTCAGTTGATTGCTAGTACGGTGTCGCAACAAATCCTCAGCTTCCCCCCAAAACAGGCCATGGCCGGTAAATAATGACCGGTTCCTTTCCCGCGCTTTGCTTTCTTTTACAAATACATATTTTTTCTTTAACGTACTGTTCAGAAAATTCAAGATGGCGAAATAAACAAGTTCACTTTGACGGTTCTGTTATAATTTTATTACTTTCACGTATTCCCTGCCACCAGAAATGCCAGTCTCATATCACGATCACAAGGTGATGAAGGCAAGGGACAAATAAGGTCCGCCGAAGCAGAAACTCCCAAGATACATGTCATAATGTTGTCGAACAAAATCATAGTCAATATTACGAACAAATGCTAGTGAAAATGAAACGTGTTGCCGGTAAGGCCACACGCGTCATTTGTTTGCAATTGCGAGGGATTGGGGCGAGACGAGACCTTGGAAAACCACAGGGCAACCAATATGGGTTTGCGTGGGAAAAAACGCGAGAACAAATCACACCGGTAAAATGTTACCTGGTGTTGCTTTATGTATTTCCTTTATTACGCAATTTGAATGCTATGTTTTGAAACACATTGCGCCTTCACCGCATAACTAGATCGAAAAGATAAAAAAAAAATACACGCCGAGTAGCGCTCACGTGGGATACGCTCCAAGTTACTATTAACCTAAATCCTCTTGTGCGCGCCAAAAATCTTAGTAACGAAATGTTCATTCATTTTCTTCTAATCCATTTTACATTACATTAGCAAAAACTCCCTTTAACACACTTTCAAGTTAAAGTCACGTGGCAAACTCAACACTAACACCCCACACACAATAACGCAAAAAATACGGTACTCGGAAAAACCGGCTGTTTCCCTACAAGTATTTCCATCAATGGTACGTGATCAATATAAAACTTGATCTTTCTTTTCTCTCCTTTAAATATGGCAACCACTCCCTCACACTTGCAACCACTCCCTCACACTTGCAACCACTCCCTCACACTTGCAACCACTCCCTCACACTTGCAACCACTCCCTCACACTTGCAACCACTCCCTCACACTTGCAACCACTCCCTCACACTTGCAACCACTCCCTCACACTTGCAACCACTCCCTCACACTTGCAACCACTCCCTCACACTTGCAACCACTCCCTCACACTTGCAACCACTCCCTCACACTTGCAACCACTCCCTCACACTTGCAACCACTCCCTCACACTTGCAACCACTCCCTCACACTTGCAACCACTCCCTCACACTTGCAACCACTCCCTCACACTTGCAACCACTCCCTCACACTTGCAACCACTCCCTCACACTTGCAACCACTCCCTCACACTTGCAACCACTCCCTCACACTTGCAACCACTCCCTCACACTTGCAACCACTCCCTCACACTTGCAACCACTCCCTCACACTTGCAACCACTCCCTCACACTTGCAACCACTCCCTCACACTTGCAACCACTCCCTCACACTTGCAACCACTCCCTCACACTTGCAACCACTCCCTCACACTTGCAACCACTCCCTCACACTTGCAACCACTCCCTCACACTTGCAACCACTCCCTCACACTTGCAACCACTCCCTCACACTTGCAACCACTCCCTCACACTTGCAACCACTCCCTCACACTTGCAACCACTCCCTCACACTTGCAACCACTCCCTCACACTTGCAACCACTCCCTCACACTTGCAACCACTCCCTCACACTTGCAACCACTCCCTCACACTTGCAACCACTCCCTCACACTTGCAACCACTCCCTCACACTTGCAACCACTCCCTCACACTTGCAACCACTCCCTCACACTTGCAACCACTCCCTCACACTTGCAACCACTCCCTCACACTTGCAACCACTCCCTCACACTTGCAACCACTCCCTCACACTTGCAACCACTCCCTCACACTTGCAACCACTCCCTCACACTTGCAACCACTCCCTCACACTTGCAACCACTCCCTCACACTTGCAACCACTCCCTCACACTTGCAACCACTCCCTCACACTTGCAACCACTCCCTCACACTTGCAACCACTCCCTCACACTTGCAACCACTCCCTCACACTTGCAACCACTCCCTCACACTTGCAACCACTCCCTCACACTTGCAACCACTCCCTCACACTTGCAACCACTCCCTCACACTTGCAACCACTCCCTCACACTTGCAACCACTCCCTCACACTTGCAACCACTCCCTCACACTTGCAACCACTCCCTCACACTTGCAACCACTCCCTCACACTTGCAACCACTCCCTCACACTTGCAACCACTCCCTCACACTTGCAACCACTCCCTCACACTTGCAACCACTCCCTCACACTTGCAACCACTCCCTCACACTTGCAACCACTCCCTCACACTTGCAACCACTCCCTCACACTTGCAACCACTCCCTCACACTTGCAACCACTCCCTCACACTTGCAACCACTCCCTCACACTTGCAACCACTCCCTCACACTTGCAACCACTCCCTCACACTTGCAACCACTCCCTCACACTTGCAACCACTCCCTCACACTTGCAACCACTCCCTCACACTTGCAACCACTCCCTCACACTTGCAACCACTCCCTCACACTTGCAACCACTCCCTCACACTTGCAACCACTCCCTCACACTTGCAACCACTCCCTCACACTTGCAACCACTCCCTCACACTTGCAACCACTCCCTCACACTTGCAACCACTCCCTCACACTTGCAACCACTCCCTCACACTTGCAACCACTCCCTCACACTTGCAACCACTCCCTCACACTTGCAACCACTCCCTCACACTTGCAACCACTCCCTCACACTTGCAACCACTCCCTCACACTTGCAACCACTCCCTCACACTTGCAACCACTCCCTCACACTTGCAACCACTCCCTCACACTTGCAACCACTCCCTCACACTTGCAACCACTCCCTCACACTTGCAACCACTCCCTCACACTTGCAACCACTCCCTCACACTTGCAACCACTCCCTCACACTTGCAACCACTCCCTCACACTTGCAACCACTCCCTCACACTTGCAACCACTCCCTCACACTTGCAACCACTCCCTCACACTTGCAACCACTCCCTCACACTTGCAACCACTCCCTCACACTTGCAACCACTCCCTCACACTTGCAACCACTCCCTCACACTTGCAACCACTCCCTCACACTTGCAACCACTCCCTCACACTTGCAACCACTCCCTCACACTTGCAACCACTCCCTCACACTTGCAACCACTCCCTCACACTTGCAACCACTCCCTCACACTTGCAACCACTCCCTCACACTTGCAACCACTCCCTCACACTTGCAACCACTCCCTCACACTTGCAACCACTCCCTCACACTTGCAACCACTCCCTCACACTTGCAACCACTCCCTCACACTTGCAACCACTCCCTCACACTTGCAACCACTCCCTCACACTTGCAACCACTCCCTCACACTTGCAACCACTCCCTCACACTTGCAACCACTCCCTCACACTTGCAACCACTCCCTCACACTTGCAACCACTCCCTCACACTTGCAACCACTCCCTCACACTTGCAACCACTCCCTCACACTTGCAACCACTCCCTCACACTTGCAACCACTCCCTCACACTTGCAACCACTCCCTCACACTTGCAACCACTCCCTCACACTTGCAACCACTCCCTCACACTTGCAACCACTCCCTCACACTTGCAACCACTCCCTCACACTTGCAACCACTCCCTCACACTTGCAACCACTCCCTCACACTTGCAACCACTCCCTCACACTTGCAACCACTCCCTCACACTTGCAACCACTCCCTCACACTTGCAACCACTCCCTCACACTTGCAACCACTCCCTCACACTTGCAACCACTCCCTCACACTTGCAACCACTCCCTCACACTTGCAACCACTCCCTCACACTTGCAACCACTCCCTCACACTTGCAACCACTCCCTCACACTTGCAACCACTCCCTCACACTTGCAACCACTCCCTCACACTTGCAACCACTCCCTCACACTTGCAACCACTCCCTCACACTTGCAACCACTCCCTCACACTTGCAACCACTCCCTCACACTTGCAACCACTCCCTCACACTTGCAACCACTCCCTCACACTTGCAACCACTCCCTCACACTTGCAACCACTCCCTCACACTTGCAACCACTCCCTCACACTTGCAACCACTCCCTCACACTTGCAACCACTCCCTCACACTTGCAACCACTCCCTCACACTTGCAACCACTCCCTCACACTTGCAACCACTCCCTCACACTTGCAACCACTCCCTCACACTTGCAACCACTCCCTCACACTTGCAACCACTCCCTCACACTTGCAACCACTCCCTCACACTTGCAACCACTCCCTCACACTTGCAACCACTCCCTCACACTTGCAACCACTCCCTCACACTTGCAACCACTCCCTCACACTTGCAACCACTCCCTCACACTTGCAACCACTCCCTCACACTTGCAACCACTCCCTCACACTTGCAACCACTCCCTCACACTTGCAACCACTCCCTCACACTTGCAACCACTCCCTCACACTTGCAACCACTCCCTCACACTTGCAACCACTCCCTCACACTTGCAACCACTCCCTCACACTTGCAACCACTCCCTCACACTTGCAACCACTCCCTCACACTTGCAACCACTCCCTCACACTTGCAACCACTCCCTCACACTTGCAACCACTCCCTCACACTTGCAACCACTCCCTCACACTTGCAACCACTCCCTCACACTTGCAACCACTCCCTCACACTTGCAACCACTCCCTCACACTTGCAACCACTCCCTCACACTTGCAACCACTCCCTCACACTTGCAACCACTCCCTCACACTTGCAACCACTCCCTCACACTTGCAACCACTCCCTCACACTTGCAACCACTCCCTCACACTTGCAACCACTCCCTCACACTTGCAACCACTCCCTCACACTTGCAACCACTCCCTCACACTTGCAACCACTCCCTCACACTTGCAACCACTCCCTCACACTTGCAACCACTCCCTCACACTTGCAACCACTCCCTCACACTTGCAACCACTCCCTCACACTTGCAACCACTCCCTCACACTTGCAACCACTCCCTCACACTTGCAACCACTCCCTCACACTTGCAACCACTCCCTCACACTTGCAACCACTCCCTCACACTTGCAACCACTCCCTCACACTTGCAACCACTCCCTCACACTTGCAACCACTCCCTCACACTTGCAACCACTCCCTCACACTTGCAACCACTCCCTCACACTTGCAACCACTCCCTCACACTTGCAACCACTCCCTCACACTTGCAACCACTCCCTCACACTTGCAACCACTCCCTCACACTTGCAACCACTCCCTCACACTTGCAACCACTCCCTCACACTTGCAACCACTCCCTCACACTTGCAACCACTCCCTCACACTTGCAACCACTCCCTCACACTTGCAACCACTCCCTCACACTTGCAACCACTCCCTCACACTTGCAACCACTCCCTCACACTTGCAACCACTCCCTCACACTTGCAACCACTCCCTCACACTTGCAACCACTCCCTCACACTTGCAACCACTCCCTCACACTTGCAACCACTCCCTCACACTTGCAACCACTCCCTCACACTTGCAACCACTCCCTCACACTTGCAACCACTCCCTCACACTTGCAACCACTCCCTCACACTTGCAACCACTCCCTCACACTTGCAACCACTCCCTCACACTTGCAACCACTCCCTCACACTTGCAACCACTCCCTCACACTTGCAACCACTCCCTCACACTTGCAACCACTCCCTCACACTTGCAACCACTCCCTCACACTTGCAACCACTCCCTCACACTTGCAACCACTCCCTCACACTTGCAACCACTCCCTCACACTTGCAACCACTCCCTCACACTTGCAACCACTCCCTCACACTTGCAACCACTCCCTCACACTTGCAACCACTCCCTCACACTTGCAACCACTCCCTCACACTTGCAACCACTCCCTCACACTTGCAACCACTCCCTCACACTTGCAACCACTCCCTCACACTTGCAACCACTCCCTCACACTTGCAACCACTCCCTCACACTTGCAACCACTCCCTCACACTTGCAACCACTCCCTCACACTTGCAACCACTCCCTCACACTTGCAACCACTCCCTCACACTTGCAACCACTCCCTCACACTTGCAACCACTCCCTCACACTTGCAACCACTCCCTCACACTTGCAACCACTCCCTCACACTTGCAACCACTCCCTCACACTTGCAACCACTCCCTCACACTTGCAACCACTCCCTCACACTTGCAACCACTCCCTCACACTTGCAACCACTCCCTCACACTTGCGTGGTATATGGCTATAATGGAAGGAGTAGTTATTTAGTTTTTATTTAATAGGTATTTGTTTTGTATTGTCTTGGTTTTTTTATCAGGTTGAGTAGTAGTGAAAATAAGTCTGAGGAAAATGTCCGGTTTTTTTTTTTAATAGTGCGTAGGGAGTGCTTGTACTCTTATTGATCTTGCACATCTGTTGTTTTTTACTTTCTAAATAATTTGTTTGCATATTTACTGGTAGCTTTTTCTTTACCTGTTATTTGAATCTGATATTTAAATGGTATTGAAAACGAAAGCAATTTCAGTGCGTTTTCCAGTTTCTTTCTTGAAGTTAATTTTTTTGCTTGTATTTTTTATGAATTTCATTTAATTTCAGCGGTCTACTCTGACTTTGTTAATCAGCGGTTCGTATAAAAGTTAACAAGTATTTTGATCGTAACCGGAGCTTACATGCCTGTTAGTTTGCATGCACCAGCCCTAACAGTTTCTTTAATTTTCTTGGCGTTGCTTGCTGATGCAACTCAATGTGTTTGTAGGGTGACAAACATGTTTAATATAACATCTCGTTTTTATCTCCATTTGATGGAACATTCTTTTGTATTTTTGATTGGTAGGTATCACTGGCGGGGAATTTGACAATTAGCCACCAATTATTCTTTAAAGCACATGGCCGTGACGTGCCTGAGGCTCCTTTAACTGATTCTTCAACCTGAAATTCGAAAATAGGCGTTTCAGTGATTAACAGATTAATAACGCAACAACATGCTACTTTTAAAAAATTCGGTTTTCATTGTGAAAATAAGTATAATATTAATCTGAATTACGATCGTAGGTAATATTTGTCATTAAATCATATTTGAAAACAATCATAAGTATAAAAGGTTAGTATAATGATTATGAAACTGAAATTGCTAGAAACTGATATTGCTATTGCTTATAGCTCCCGAAAAGCTACCTTAATAAACTCCCTGGTTCTGGTGTAGCTAATCTCATGACCATGGAACTTTCTCTCTTGACCTTGGGTTGGCAAAGGCTCTAAACAAAAAGGTAAATGTGAGCAGCTGCGATGAATTGCTCCAAGGCCTTCACAGGAGACGTTGCTTGGTTTGTTCTTGCAATCGCAATCCATGCCCTGTCATGAAATTGAACAGTCTTCAACGATTCTTTAAATATGGGACATAATTATAATAGTAGGAAAATTTAACATCAAAAGCCTTTAATGAGGCATAACTCATTGAAGTGAGAATAAACTGGCATAACGACTGACATAAAGCAACTGTCCTCCATCTGACAAGGATTCACAAAGTACAATGAATTATTTGCGTAGATTTAGATAATCTAAGATCTAGAAGCATTCCCTGATAAATGCAGTCAGTGGTTACTATTCTCAGAGCTATTCCTGTTGTTGTTGTTGATGTTGTTAGGTTACCGTTTGGACAATTGTTATTGTGTGCCTTCAGTCACTTTGCATTCTTTACCATTCCCTACTTTGCCATGCTTGGCGAACATTCAGGAAATTTCCCCAAGTAAACCCTGGGCAAGAGGTGTGGCATTGGATGGGGCAAGGAGCATTGTCAATCAAAGCTTAAGTCAATCAAACGACGTCAGATCAAATAACACTGGGGTTATAGGCAAGATCAGTTTTCGCCTTTAGCTTTAGCGATTATAGTTATTAATATAGCACTGTAATATTGCTTACTAGACTGCCGCATGTTAATCAGCTTTTGGAATTTGCTCTTTTTGCTGTTTAGTTGTTGTTGTTTGTTTTTACTCAGTACCCAATGTAGTCAGTGCAATGTAGTCTTTGCAACCTCACCATCATTATGAATTGATAATTGTTGCGCTGGAAACATAAGCAACCTTAGTTACATGATCTGCCATTTATATGATCTAGACAAATTTAATGCCCTTACACATAACTCGGGCAAATATTTCAGAGTTATCTTAGATTCAAAAAGGGTATTTATAAACAGGAAACAAACAATTTCTCTTGATTAACACTTTGGCAGTTTAAATATTTTTTGTGTGCCAGTTGGTCAAGGTTTTTACTAAAATTTCCAAGCTTTTTAGCTCTATCTCAAGTTTTCTGGTGCTTTGAGGTTGATGATGAGGAGGTGTGATCACCTCGCCCATTATCTTTTTAATGCTTTAAGAACAGCAAGATGTGATCAAGAACAATAACAAGTTGTGATAAATAACAGGAACTTGCAACCAAGAAACAACAATGAAAGTTAAGTGTCAGTGAGTTATGAACTATGAATCAATCAGTTAAACGATAAAATTTGCAATTATTTTTTTGATTGCTGCGCTTATCAACAAAATTAATAAAAGCTAGTCACAAGCAAACCAATGGAACAAAGTGGAAGCCAATCAGAGTAGAATGGCAAGTAAACTGGGGTTCTTGTAAGCTTGGCAATTCGTGGTTCAGATTGATAATAACCTATGTTCTGGAAAAAACACCTTAACTGATGAGGGTCATTTTACTCATAAAACAGAGTTGTATTTACTTTCTTCAATCCTTATATCGTTTTCCGCTCTAGTCTGTTGAATAACGGGAACTGTTAGTCTTGATCCAGTTATTGTTTTCGCGTCGAGGTCCAGTTGTCGAGAAAAACAGAGGTTTATGTTCTGGATTTGTCAACAATTTTAACATCTGATATAAATTGGGCATGGACTTCAGTTCCAGAAAAAAACAGTAGTATTCCTGTCGATACTTTGCTGCATTTCTTCATACTTCTGTTTCATTTTCATCCAACATGCCTTTTTCAGTATATTTCGCTGGCAATTTCTTCTTTTCAGTACTTTTTTTTTAATTCCCGTTTTTATTAATTTTATTCAGTCATTACCTAACATTTCTATCCTGATTTCTTTTCAGTTTTTTAATTTCTTTAAAAATATTTTTCATAATTTTTTTCTATCCGCATTTTTCCATCCGCCACCAGCAGCTATCCGGTCCTCGTTTTACAGACACCCCGCTGGAAAGCCAGTTGCTTTAGTAACGCAAAGGCAGCACGCACGCGCCTCGACCCAAAGGGTGCGGGTCCAAATCTCGGAACGCGGCAGTTGAAAAGGGAGATGTATTTTGGGGTGCCGAACCAGTCAATATTCTATATTAATTTCTACTATGGTCAACTTACTTTTTAAATGGTCAATTGATACTTTTTATATGGTCATCGATGTTCAGTGCATTGTTCTAATTCTGAGAAAATGCAAGGGGCGACAGACCGCGCAAACGGCACTTGCTATAACTGAGTAATTTTTTTTAGGACTTTGCTCTCTTATAAGTAAGAATTGGTGTCCGATTGTTTAAATTAATATCAGCGCGAAGTAACAGCTGATTTTGCAGAAGATGCAATTTTTTTGCCCGTCAAGTTTTTTTTAAGTTTGACATTGACGGTTGGTATGGTGTTACAAAGGCAAGATTGCTTTGTTGTTTACTGAATTTTGTGTAAGCACAGAGTTTCTTTCAGTAAATTTTATTCCTGATAGGGCTTTCTCCATTAGATTGCGTCGACGCGGTAGCGTCTGTTTAGCAAAAGCTGCTTGAAACATTCGCTGTGTTTTCGCGAAAGTAGCTTCCGAGGAATTCGTTCCAAGGATCCTTAGGCTTTGCCTTTCAGGAATCCAACTTTAACACTTGGTGGGTAATCGAGATGAAATTAATGTGTGTCCTAAAAGGTTTCCGTTGGTTTAAAATGTGTATTTACGTGGGCCCTCGAGACCATTTGGAAAGCACTATTAAATTCATGGCCGATACCAAGGACACTGGGAATGTGTTTCCAGACATATGTCATAAACAAAATCATAAGAGACGTTAGAGCCAAAATATAAATGTTTTCAAAAGGTTTCCACGGAAATGAGTGTGCGGAATGAAGAATGAAAACTACCCGTGTTCGTCGGGTTGCTATGCGGAGTTTAACCATAATTCACCCCACTTCTACACCCGGCCATCTTTGTTTGAGTTTGGGCGCAATGCATTCTGGACATCGTTGACCGTAGAAAAAGTATGAAGTTGACCATCAATGAAATACTTGACCATAGAAATAGTAAAGTTGACCATATAAAAAGTAAGTTGACCATAGAAATAAATATAGAAAATTGACTGCTTCGACGCCTAATACTTCCTGCAGAAAATGGGGTACGGAAAACACTGCAATAGAGTCTATAAAGTGTGACGTCGCAAAAAATTAAATTTGTGAAATTATGGGATTTGGCGCCATTTTCGAATAGAGCATCCTTAAAAAAGGGTCCTTGCCAAAAATTAGCTCTTAACTGTGATTCCCAGCCGAAATATAAAGGATTAAAATTTGATACTGCCCCATACTTAATTTGAGTCAGTTCTAAACTGACGGAACTGAAACAAATTTGTGTGGGATGCCATCAAACTTTGTTCCCTTATATCTCTACCGGCAATTGCAATTCAGAGCTAATTTTTGGGATGCGGGCGTCTTTTAGGATGCTCTATACGAGTATGGCATCATATCCCATAATTTCAAGAAAGATTTTTGTGACGTCATCACTTTAGAACTCTATTTGGGACTACGATGAAGTAAAAAAAGAAACCCGATCGAATTTTCACCGTGGTTGCCACAGGCATCTCACGGAATAAAAACGAACTGAGTCTTCGTCGACTTCATACACTAACCACGTTGTTGTCTGCCATATTGGATAACAAGCTGTCCGAGAGGAGACTAGGTATATTGGCGGGGGACGGAGTTAAATTCGACGTCTGAATCAAACGCCGTATTTAATTATTTTAGTCGACTAAAATGGGAATTTAATTCGGCACATGTGAAGTGCGACGTTTGAACCGGGCCTCAATACTGGTTGCTATGTAAAGACTACACAAGTGTTGGGTGTTTATCAGTCAAAACAAATGGTATTGATATATTGGGGCGAAGTGCCAAAATTTTCTAGGCCTGTACCTCTTATTTCACTGGCAAATGCCGTTACCAAAAATGTGGTGAAGAAACATTGGCTATCGCTAATTAAATCAAGCCTGTAAACAAAATCAATATTTGAGGCTGTGCCGCGTAAAATGATTTTGCTAATGGAATGAATAATAAACATACGGACAAATGCAAAAAGTGATTGGGTGGACAGAGAGGCACCCACATAAAAAGGAAGCGTTTTATAACAGTTCAAAATTTGGCAATGGCAGTTGTTGTTCTGAAACAAATCTAAACTTAGTATTTTGAATTTGGTACTAACTTGAAATTTGCTTTGCGCGACTTTAAATCAAAAGGAAAACCCCAAAAGCTGTTCTGTTTAGCAATTCCTGTCAGCTGGAATATACTTGTCTCCACCTCCATTTCAATATTATAGTTTTCTAGAAAAATTTCCGAAGTA
>OX419342.1:28021353-28028853 GCA_948470475.1 Galaxea fascicularis | reverse complement strand
ATAAGTAACACTCAACTGCCAAAAAATTCCGAAAGCAATATGGATGATTCTGACAAGAGAGCTGTATTAAGGTGTTATTGCATGGAGTTCTCAGGCTAATCCAAACATTTTTTCATCGTAGATTACGTTGTGAATTTTTGGTACAGTATAAAAAGAGGTGATACCTACGGCAGAGCCCAATTAAGTTCTTGTGGTGTTTGCCACATACTGTGAAAGCTCATTTTGAAGCCATTGGCGTGGTCTCTTCTTGTTGAACAACAAAGATCAGATTGGGACTTTGCAGGTTAGTTCTCCCTCAGTTATTATTTGGATTAAGTATGAGTTTGTGTTTCCGAGTTATTGGTTGCAACATCAAATGAACGCTAGCGCTTAATATTCAACATTCCGCTCTGCGACTGCAGTTCCAGCTAGTTCCGATAAGTCTTATACGAGTTCTTACATCGAGTGATGTATTTAATAGGACAAGGGAATTAAATGCAAATGATACAGTCGCACACTGATCCATGAAGATTTTGTGGTAACAAGCGCACAGGTTTTGTTGCAAATTCGAGTGAAAACTGAAGGGTGCGCCTTTTTCCGGTTCAGCTTGTAAATCAACTACTGCCATTGCCAAGTTTTAGAACACAAGAGCAAAAGAGAATCAAATTAATCTATCCAAATTGTGATTGTCATCAATGGCAATCAAATTTAGAGAAAAAAATGTAGTCAGGGTGGGGGGAAGGAGGGAGAGCGCTTAATTTGAGTATCACTTATTTGGGCGATCTATCCATACTGTCATTGTTATCAATGACAATCGAACTTTGACAAAACTATTTCTGGGTTGTTATTCAAAAGCATAGAACACAACAACAACGACAACAACATCGAACAAAAATAACAACAAAACAATAACAAGGGGGGAAAAGTTATGTATTTAATTTGCGTCCATATCTGCGGAAGGCTTAGAAACATTTGGGTAATCGGTATGCATGCATATGTTTTCAACGGATGGGCCATTACGAAACCCGACGGTTCCAAAATGTGGACCGTCGACTACCGCCAAATTGTATCAGCATGCCAAAAACGTTTGAGCTTTAAATCCTTAACGATAGCAATCGATGCAAGTCGAGGAATCTTCTAACCGTATTTTGATGATTTTGTTTCTATTTGTTGTCTATTTGTTCGTTCTAGTGTTAATTATTCACTGTCAGTGGTGTTTAGATCTTGTTAATAGGGGTGTTTTGTAATTAGGATTTGTAAGAATAGCCAATAAGTTTATTGTTCTTAAGTGTTGATTTAGTAAAGTGTTATCGTAGGAGTGTAAGGTATCGTGTTTAAACAATATGTAGGTTAAGTGTTAATTGTAAAAAACAAAATTAGCATGAATGTATAAATGTTAGTCGAGCAAACGTAGTGTGCAGTAGCTTTTGGTGAAGGAAGTAAGCAAGGAAAAAGAGGAATTTAAAGGGCAGCGGGCAGGAAGAGAAGAGAAGAGAATTCACTGCCAGGAGTCATTGGCAGGCGGCGGTCAAATAACCTGACAAAAACCATTTGTCATTGGTGGCCATAGAGCGGAGCTTGAGCTTGAGTAGTGTTAAAAGACTACGTGCTGAGTAGGAAACGTCGAAAAGATAAAGCAAAGCGGCAGAACGTGGAGCTGGACGTGGGGCTTGGTTTGAACCGAAGAAAAGGAGGTTTGTGGAGTTGGTTCTGGTTTTGTGTTGTTAGTTTTCGGAAGGTCAAAGATTTCAAAAAAGAACTGAACTGCAAATAATTAACTGTAAATTAGTTTCGTAGTTAGTTTTTTAAGTCTTAAAGTTACTCTCATTAAAGGAGCTACGTCACGCGATTTTAGCATAGTTTTAAAGCTCAAAATATGGCTTGCGGTCAATTGAGATCCAAAAATAATGGTCTAGTTTTGTTATTTAAGACTGTTATGACACTAAAACTGTTTCGTGTCGTCTGATGCTACCAATGCGGCAAGGATGGAAATGGATTGAAACTTGACAAAAAACAACAAAAACCTTATTATGGGTTGCTCTCTTTGATAAAATTAATTTGATATCCACCTCATAGTTTATCAAGAACATTGTTTGTATAATTAAGTAACGGTTTTTGGAAAGAATTGATCCAAAACCACAAAATCATCGTGACATAGCTCCTTTAAAGTTACTTAGGAATTGAATCAGTTTAGAAATAAGTCAAATCAATTTAATTTATTTAGTAGTCGTTGTCTTAGACCATAATTTGTAAACATAAGTTTAATATTTAGTATTTGTGTTACTTACTATTAATTCCCATTTAATAAACATCAGTTATTTTAATCCAATTCATGGTCTGTTGGGAGATTGTGGGAAGGTGTTTGTTTGTTTCGCTTTGTTTCTACCTCCTTTCGTTGTGCGTACCGGGAACATCGCCGGACTCACGTCACACGGTTGTCGTTCCTTTTCGGACGCTCTGCGTCTGCGCTATTTCGATTATTATTCAGAACATACAAATCAAATCCCCATATTTTATTTCGAGAAATTGAGTGGTCTATCGTGACTTGCTCTTTCGGCCGGTTTTACTTTAGACAAGGATTTTCGTCTCCTATAAGAGCGGCAAAACTAAATTCTTCCGACTGACCCCAGTCTACTTTTCGACTCTTAGTATTACTAATTTTAAATGTTAGAAGGTAAGAAATATTAAATGTTGCACCGTGGTTGCATTTGGGGCAATTCCTCTCGAAATAACCAACGTACAGAAAAAGTTAGTTTTGCGAAATGTTGGCGGAAAACAACTTCCTCATTGCGTCAGAATCATTCCTGAAATGGCGAAAATATCTTAACATTAACTTTGAAGAAATTATGTTTACAGTAAAGAGTTGAGGTTTCAGTCTCCACGTCAAAGAATACAATGTATGTAGTACATTTGCCACTGGAGTGAATTTACACGTATTTAAAACTGCTTGAAAATTAGAGGTGATTGTTGAATAAAGCTAGTAGATGTGTACCTTAAATATACACGTGATACCATTAAATCTAACATTAGAACATTTCCATAATGGCGTAAAAAGTTCACTTTACCTCACCAAAACCTACAGCATTTTTGAAAATGTCACAAAATTAATGGCATTCTTAAACACAAGCACACTCATATGTTAAAGCGTATAATTTTTCCCTTTCCTATTCAATTGTCCCGCGCGTTAACGTAGATGTAAGTCACCTGTAATTAAAACGACTATTTTCGCTTTTCAGGTTGAACAATCAGTGTTAAAGGAGCCTCGGCCACGTCACTGACATACACATTGAATAACAATTGGTGGCTGATTTTCAAATTCCCGGCCATTGATACTTATCGATCAAGAACAGCAAAAGAATGTTCCACCTGATTAGAGATACGAATGAGTTGTTCTATTCACTGCAAGACGTTTGTCAGGTTACAAAAACCCATTGAGTTTCCTCAGCAAGCCATACTGAGCGAATTAAAGAAACTGTCAGAGCAGGTGCATGCAAACTATACAAGCATGTAAGCTCCGGTTCCAGTTTCCATCAAATGTGCCTTACCAGTTAAAAAGATCCGTTAGTAGACAAAGTCTTACCTAGCCCAAACACGCTTAAAAAACTAAACCAAATTCATATCAAGCAAAACTATTAAACATCAAAAAACAAAATTAGAACACGCACTCTCCACCATCACTAGCTGCCTCCAAAATTCTTTCCTTTTAAATAAGGTTTAACAATCTGCTAAACACTAAGTTATCCGATTCTCATAACTAGAAGCCGAAACAACAATTCTCAGCAGGCTAAAAATAAAACTCACGGTCTGGTGTGCAAGTGTTGAGGGGGTCTGGTGTGCAAGTGGTGAGGGGGTCTGGTGTGCAAGTGGTGAGGGGGTCTGGTGTGCAAGTGGTGAGGGGGTCTGGTGTGCAAGTGGTGAGGGGGTCTGGTGTGCAAGTGGTGAGGGGGTCTGGTGTGCAAGTGGTGAGGGGGTCTGGTGTGCAAGTGGTGAGGGGGTCTGGTGTGCAAGTGGTGAGGGGGTCTGGTGTGCAAGTGGTGAGGGGGTCTGGTGTGCAAGTGGTGAGGGGGTCTGGTGTGCAAGTGGTGAGGGGGTCTGGTGTGCAAGTGGTGAGGGGGTCTGGTGTGCAAGTGGTGAGGGGGTCTGGTGTGCAAGTGGTGAGGGGGTCTGGTGTGCAAGTGGTGAGGGGGTCTGGTGTGCAAGTGGTGAGGGGGTCTGGTGTGCAAGTGGTGAGGGGGTCTGGTGTGCAAGTGGTGAGGGGGTCTGGTGTGCAAGTGGTGAGGGGGTCTGGTGTGCAAGTGGTGAGGGGGTCTGGTGTGCAAGTGGTGAGGGGGTCTGGTGTGCAAGTGGTGAGGGGGTCTGGTGTGCAAGTGGTGAGGGGGTCTGGTGTGCAAGTGGTGAGGGGGTCTGGTGTGCAAGTGGTGAGGGGGTCTGGTGTGCAAGTGGTGAGGGGGTCTGGTGTGCAAGTGGTGAGGGGGTCTGGTGTGCAAGTGGTGAGGGGGTCTGGTGTGCAAGTGGTGAGGGGGTCTGGTGTGCAAGTGGTGAGGGGGTCTGGTGTGCAAGTGGTGAGGGGGTCTGGTGTGCAAGTGGTGAGGGGGTCTGGTGTGCAAGTGGTGAGGGGGTCTGGTGTGCAAGTGGTGAGGGGGTCTGGTGTGCAAGTGGTGAGGGGGTCTGGTGTGCAAGTGGTGAGGGGGTCTGGTGTGCAAGTGGTGAGGGGGTCTGGTGTGCAAGTGGTGAGGGGGTCTGGTGTGCAAGTGGTGAGGGGGTCTGGTGTGCAAGTGGTGAGGGGGTCTGGTGTGCAAGTGGTGAGGGGGTCTGGTGTGCAAGTGGTGAGGGGGTCTGGTGTGCAAGTGGTGAGGGGGTCTGGTGTGCAAGTGGTGAGGGGGTCTGGTGTGCAAGTGGTGAGGGGGTCTGGTGTGCAAGTGGTGAGGGGGTCTGGTGTGCAAGTGGTGAGGGGGTCTGGTGTGCAAGTGGTGAGGGGGTCTGGTGTGCAAGTGGTGAGGGGTAGGTAGGTAGGTAACTTTATTTATACACGGTAGTTCCATCAGCTTAATTAATTGTTACTACTAACTCACTATCTACTTAATTACAATTACCAGAGAATAAAAAATAAAAATAGTAAAAAAATAATAATATAGGCTGCTTTTCTTGGAGGCCGTGTTTAAAATCTTATTTAACTACTTAAAACTTACTCAAAACTGTGGCGACTCAGTTCATTCTTAAAATCTCTCAAGGAAGTCGCTTGTCTTAATTCCAAGGGTAAACTGTTCCACAACTGAGCTCCACTATACGAAAAACTTCTCTTTAGATAATCAGTGCGAGGTTTTGGAAGGGCCAGTGCGTTTTCAGTATTCCTCAAATGATATGAATTCACACTATCGCGAAAAACAAAACCTGATCTTAAATATTCAGGTGTCATGTCATGTAAGATTTTGTACAACATAATAGATTTCTTTTCTAATCTTTGATGACAGAGTTTTCGCCACCGTAGTGCCCGGAACAAATCATTCAAATTACTGTCATAATTAGCAGACATCAAAATACGGGCTGCTCGATTTTGAAGTTTTTGGAGTCTATCAGAAAGGCCTTTGTTACAGTCTGCCCACACCTCACAACAATAATCGAAGTGAGGCTGAACAAGGCTATTATAAACATTGACTACAACATTAAAAGGCATTTGATGTCGTATGCGCTTTATTGCGCCAATGGCAGAAGCAATCTTTTTGCTGATGTTTTCTATATGACTTTCCCAGTTTAAAGTTTGATCAATGCAGACCCCAAGGGATTTTGTTGATGACACCTGCTCCACGGTCATGTTATTTATAGTTAAAGAAGGACTATCTGAAAGGTTCGATAATTTCTGTCTGGATGCAATTAGCATAAACTCGGTTTTTGTCAGGTTTAAGGTAAGCTTATTAGCTGATAACCAAGTGTACACTTTGCTTAGATCATAATTAAGACAATCATTTACATCCTGAACGTCGGCACTAGCAAACGTCAAGCTGGTATCATCAGCGTACATCCTTGGTAGTGAAAATTGTAAGCAATTTGGTAAGTCATTGATATACAACAGAAAAAGTAGCGGTCCTAGGATTGTTCCTTGGGGAACGCCACATTTCAAAGATTTCGGGGTTGACTTACGACAATTAATTTGACAAATTTGAGTGCGGTTATCTAAGTAAGAGGCAAACCATTTATAACTGGACTGACGTAGCCCATAATATTGCAATTTACGTAACAAAATTTCGTGGTCAACTGTATCAAAGGCCTTTTTAAGGTCTAAAAAAACGACAGCGTTGATGAGACCACGATCAATATTCATAGCCCAACTATCAGTTGCCTCAAGAAGTGCCGTGACCGTAGAATGTAGAGAACGGAAGCCGGATTGATGACATGTCAGAAGACTATTCTCAATTAGATAGTGGTATACCTGTTCATATATTATTCGCTCAAAAACTTTGGCTACGACTGGGATTACAGATATTGGTCGATAATTTGTCGGCTCATTCCGTTTCCCAGAGTTTTTGTACAATGGAGTGACTCTAGCAGATTTCCATTCATCAGGGAAGATTCCAGTTATCAAGGATTGATTGAATATTACGGTAAGAGATTCAGCGAGTAAGTCAGGGCATTGCCTCAATAATTTCGCCGAAATATTATCTAATCCGGTTGCCTTTGACTGGGAAAGTTTTGATAGGAGTGAAAAAACTTGTGCAGTTGTTGTTTTTTCAAAAATGAAATTTTCCTCTGTTTCACTAAGAAAATCTTCGAAGGAATCCTCAACCTTCGTTACATGACTGCTAAGGTTAGGCCCAATTTCTGTAAAAAACGAGTTTAACATCTCTGCCACATCAGTTTGATTTTCCGATTTTTGTCCGTTGTAGTCTATCTCTTTTATTACGGTTTTATTGGACTTGCGTGAAGTCAGTTCGTTAATTGTTTTCCATGTTTTGCGTTGGTCTCCAGAGCAATTATTGAAGGCATTTTTATAGTAAGCCTGTTTGGCAGTATGAATGTCACGATTAACTTGATTTCTCATTGTTCTAAATTGGTTCCAAATAGATGGATCGTTTGTTTTAATGGCTTTACGTTTTAGGCGGTCCCTGCAATTCATCCGCTTTTTTAAAATAGTAGTTATCCATGGAGATTTGGTATTACGCGTCCTTTTGATCTTCAATGGAGCATGTCTATCGCAGACAGTTAAAAATAAGTCTTTCCACTTCTTCCACATATCATTAGGGTTATGGAATTGCTGAAGGTCACCCCAAGGTTGCACAAAAATATCAGCTCGGAAATTGGCGCTATTGAAATGTTTGAACTGGCGATAACTTATTAAGTTGATTCCTTTAGAAGCAGAAGGAAATGAAATCTTACGGAAAACATAAACTAAACTGTGATCACTAATAGCAATGTGAGAGACTCCAGAACAATATACATTGTCTGGTTGATTAGTGAAAATTAAATCAATTAGAGTACTTGTTAAAGGTGTAATTCGAGTTGGTTCATTGATAAGTTGTTTCAAAC